>VUQH01060377.1:0-13992 GCA_015106775.1 Etroplus canarensis | reverse complement strand
CGACTGCTCAGTTTATACGTCCAGCCAGCTCTAGGAAGAGTCCTGGTGGTTCCAAACTTCTTCCATTTACGGCTGATGGAGGCCACAGTGCTCACTGAGACCTTCAAAGCAACAGAAATTTTTCTGCACCCTTCCCCACATTTGTACCTCGAGACAATCCTGCGTCATATGTCTACAGACAATTCCTTTGACTTCATGTTTGGTTTGTGCTCTGACATGCACTGTCAGCTGTGGGACCTTACACAGACAGGTGTGTGCCTTTCCAAATCATGTCCAATCAACTGAATTCACCACAGGTGGACTTCAATTAAGCTGCAGAAACATCTCAAGGATGATCAGAGGAAAGAGGATGCACCTGAGCTCAATTTTGAGCTTCATGGCAAAGGCTGTGAATATTTACGTGTTACATGTGATTTCTTGATTTTTCATTTTTAATACATTTGCAAACATTTCAAAAAAACTTTTTTCATATTAACAGTATTGGGTGTTGTGTGTTGAATTTTGACGGAAAGAATGAATTTAATCCATTTTGGAATAAGGCTGGAACACAACAAAATGTGGAAAAAATGAAGTGCTGTGAATACTTTCCGGATGCCCTGTATCTCTGACAGGTTTATCTTGTTTTTTTCAGCCTAATAATTTCCTCCTTCACACACACTAACATCTCTTTGGAAATCATTTTGGGAGTTTCAGTGAACAGCTACCTAATGTAAGTTCTGTTGTGATCCGTATGTGTTTGTGCTCTAATTGCTCCAAGAGCCTTAGTCATGTGTTTTCTTATGTTTGTTATTCTTATTATAATTTGTCTGTGATTTATTCTGGGATGTCATGGTTTATGGGCTCCTGTTTTGGCTTTAGTTTCAGTTCAGGTTCCAGTCATCATGTTTTAGTTAGTGTCCTGAGTTTCCTGTATTTTAGTCATTGCCCCCCCCTGTGTTTTGTCTGCATGTTGTCTTTGAGTCTCTGTGTGTAGTTTTGTTCTTTGTGTTTTTCCTGTTTTCCTTTGATGGTCCTTTGTGTCATGTGTATTGTGTTTAGTTTTGCCACCTGACTCCCTGATTCCTGTGCTCCTCTTCCTCCTATTGTTTGTCAGTTGTCAGTCTGAGTGTATTTATAGCTCTGCTTTTCAGCTGGTCTTTGTCATAGCATGAGTTCACCTCCCTGTATGTGTCTCTGCCAGCAACTGGTCATGATTCAAGTTATTTCAAGGATTTTATTTTTTATCGACTTCGTGTTTTCTTGCAATCAGCCAAATAAAGACTCGCCTTAAGTTTAAGTGGTCTTCCTCCTCTGAGTCTGCGTTAGGGTCCTCTCTCTTCAACACACTTGCAGCAACATTTGGAATCAACTCCAGATCTTTCAGCTGCTTAGTTTGTCATGGAATAACAAGGGAACAGGCCCCATCTGGCCATCAAACTGCCTGTCAGTCAAATGTCACATGGCTTTGAGCTTCTGAAAATGAGGAACTGTATAAAAATGGCTAAACAGTTAATGCAATACTTTTGTTAAAGCTGCTTCCATCATGTTTTTGGTTGATTTTAAATCTTCTGTAGGCATACGTCACATATGTTGCGTGTCCTAACGTGATTTAGCATCCTAATCTTACCATTAACCACTTTGACTAACCTTTTCAGGCTGCATAAACTATAAAGCACAGTTTTAAAATTGCAGTCACTCTGTGTGACCTGAATGTGTTGGAAACTCTCACAGTAATGTGACTAAAAACAGTAAAGGCCCATCTAAACTTAATTTGTCACTTAATAACTAACTTAAGTTTTTTTTAAGTTAGTGTGCAATTAAGACATTTTAATACAGAAAAACAGATTCGTAGGCACCTTGTTTTTATCCACTTGGATTAAGTATTTTATGGGCATACCTCTTTTTCTGACACACCAATGAGAACAGACACAGGATGAATGATTTGGACCCAAAGAGGAGCCTCCTAAAAAAAGAAATGGAATATAAATGAAAAATACTTTCAGAGCCCAAAGATATGCATTTCACATACACTATGATAAGAGACAGAGATGAATTACCTCTGGGATTTCCGGTGTGATGGTCACTCGGAAGAGGTACATGGACACATACATGCCAGCCATCATGAGAATGAGCAGGCCATGACGCGGGTTGCCATAGGTACCCAAGCCTTGCTGGACAAAGGCAAAGAGAGGCCGTTTTAAACTCTGATTCCCACTAAGATCACCGTTTCCCTGTCTTTTTCATCTGATATACTCCCACAGCCCTGTCAGACCAAAACCTCCATTCTAAAATATGTTCACTTGAACTAATTTATACTGCATGAAGACAATGTTCGACCTATTCAATTACAGTTAATTTTTTTACATCCATCTGTAACAATCTGCTTGCAATTTCAGCCATTTTCCCATCACTACACCATTCTACACCATTCAACTGCTATAAGTGGCTAAGTTCATAGTTTATCCATTATGTTTTGCTGGCAATTTCATTTGCACTGTGAGCTAACAAATGTCCGTCAGTCCGTTCGTCCTTTCATCCACAGCTGCTTATTTGGGGCAGCAGTCTGAGCAGATACGGCCAGACCTCCTTCTCCTCAGCCACGGGGACACCAAGGGGTTCTCAAGCCAGCTAAGAGGAATAATTTCTCCAGGAAACCCTGGGTCTGCCCCAGGGCTTCCTGACGGTAGGACATACCTGAAATACCTCACCAAGGAGGCACCCAGAAGGCATCCTGATCAGATACCCGAACCACCTCAGCTGACCCTTTCCATATGGAGGAGTAGCAGCTCTACTCTGAGCCCCTCCCAGATGACCAAGCGCCTCACCCTACCATCTCTAAGGGAGAGCCCAGACACTTTTTGGCGGAAGCTAATTTCCCCCACTTGTATCTGTGACTTTTGTTATTTTGGTCAGTACCTTAGAGGTCATGACCAAAGGTGAGGGTTAGGAATGTAGCTCAACCACTAAATCAAAAGCTTTGTTTCTATGCTCCGCTTTCTCTTCAAACCAACAGACCAGTACAGTGTCTGTCAATCTCCTACTCCACTCTCCCCTCACCCGCTCACTTGTGAACAAGAAGGCTGAAACCCATGGCCTCTGACTTGAAGGTGCAAATTCTAATCCTGGCCGCTTTACAGTCAGCTGCAAACTGCCCCAGCGTGAGCTGGAGGTTGTGGTTTGATGAAGCCAGCAGAACCACATCATCCACACAAAGCAGAGACAAATTCCTAAGACCACCAAAGCCCACACCCTCCACCTCTTGGCTATGTCTAAAAATTCTGTCCATAAAGATTATGAACAGAACTGGAGACAAAGGGCAGCCCTGGCAGAATCCAGCACCCACTGGAAATGAGTCTGACTTCTAGACAGGAGCAGGAACACTGGTTTGTGACCCCAAGGCTTGACTCATTTGTTTCCTAATACTATAGGAAATAATTTCAAATGCCTGTGATATTTTCAGCATATTGTTTTAACCATTTGATAACTTTTTTAATACTACTCATCTTCTGATCTTTCTACTGCATTATCCATTACTTTTAACTGGCCTTCTTGCTCAAACTTGTTCAGTTCCACTCATCTTTAATTAATTGTAGTAGCTAAGCTAAATTTTCCTGGTATAGCATAAGTATCCCCTGGGGTACTTGTACTTTTGTTTTAGGATCACTGGACTATAAAACCCAAGTTATTTTTGTTACTCACGCGAGCCACGGCTCGGTCCGAGATGAAGCCTGAAGCAAGGCTGCCGACAAAACCTCCAACCTCCAAGGCACTCATGTAGGTACTGCCTGTTCGCAAAAGAGCCAATGTCATCACCGGTAAGCATTAAGAGGGTACAAAAACCACACAAGAAGAAACAATTAAGATGCGTACCCATGAGAGCGGTCTGGCCTTTCTCCTGCATGAGGAACAGCTGCCCCCAGTCTGTGGCAGCTGTCTTCACCCCAAACACCACCAGGTAACCGAGAGAAAGCACCCACAGGAAAGGAGAGAGGAGGAATTCACTCAAGGTGCTCTCGCTGTTTTCTGGGGAGTACAGACACAACAAGAGGACATGTATGCAGCGCAGTCTGAATGGTTTAAATGACATATTCTACACAGCATGCCTGTCACATGGTGCGGCCATGTAATTCTGTAAGATGACATATGTAATCATTTATGTGTTATTCAGTCACCATTTGTACCTTAAGAAATTGGACACAAAGGAAATGACTGACAGCATAAGTAGCACACTATGAAGTAAAGAAACACAACCTCCTTGGACAAAGCACTGGGCAGTCTTGGCAGTTATGAGAAATTCGTCACTCAAGTAGTCACATCTCTACTACTAACACAGATGACAAGCGTGTAATAGTCCGACTGCTGGCATAATATAACCAAAGCAGATGGCAACAAGCAGGGATGCAAACACATGAATAGTGAAAAAAATAAATAAAAATAAACCAAGGGAAAAAAGCAAGAACTTAATATAAATTTGACATACTGTTCTGTCCAAATTTCTGGCCACCTCTCATTTCATTATATTTTGCTCTGAAGCAGCCAGACTACCTTATTACTTCTTAAAGTGGTCTTGATCAATAGTTCTCCAAGCTTTCTGAAGGACTTTTTATTTGATTTCAATTTAATTTTCTCTGAACTTTGGCTGCTTTTTTGCTCAATTTCAGTCCAGTGACACAATCATGTCTTGCAGTGTGTCCTTAAAAAAAACCTGATGAAAAATAGGCAAGTGGAGGACAAAAGAGGAAGTGGCAGGTCTAAAAAAAAACAATGTGCAGCAGATGAACAGTATCTGAGAGTCTGAGAAAAAACCCACCAAAGACCTGAAAAATAGATGAATATGGCCCTTCAGTTGATCCATGTTCTGCTCGCTGAAGCCTCAACAGAAATGGTGTCAGGGAAAGGGCGGCTTTCAAGAAGCCATTCTTAAGGAAGGGAAACAGAAAACGTTGTGATATGTCAAATTACACAAGAACTGATCTGAAAATCACTGACAATAGGTCTTGTGGAGTGAAGAATGGACCTCAGCATTACTGAAGCAGTGTGGGATCATCTTGACAGAGAACGGAACAAAAGCCAGACAACATCCAAAGAAGAGATCTGGAATGTCCTTCAAGAAGCCTGGAGAACTAGACTTTTGCACAGTATGGCATATGGTGACAAAACACAGCTAAGCTGGAGGGCACACACTGTCATATGAAAATGGTCTATGCTATATGTACGGGTCTGAAGTACTTCTGCATTTTATCCACACTTAAGTCCTGGGAGGTATGCCCAGTCTGTGAGTGAGCACTGCTTTATAGTTTTTATCATCATCTGTGCTCTCTGATTCATCATGTGAGTAGGCAGAGTGAAGCAGAAAGAGAGACAGATAAAGTGACGGTAACGGCAGGAAAGGTTAAGCCATCTAAAACCACACCAAAGCCAAAAACAGGCCAAAATATCCACTTTTCAAATTTAAGTTTTTAAAAAACAATCAAAAAAGAGAGGGCGACAGGGAAAACTGGCATCTGGTCTAGAAATTAGCACTGTGTTGGGCACAGTGCAGTAAGGTTTAACAAGCATATGTGATATAATGTGAGGTCTTCACAACAGGTGTCAGTCCTGACAGTTGATGTGGCTTATTTTCTCAAAACAGTTCATTCTCATGAGCATCACAGGAACGCACTGTAGGAGAATCCTAAAGGAAAGGCAGTCATCACACATTGGTTGTGGATAATTCACACAAGTCACTCACAAAAAAGTGAGTCGTTTGCATCCCTGAACATGTCACCATGAGCCTGGCATGCTGACCATCTTCAGCTACACAGGAAGTGACCTCTCTCCTTGTATTTGTCCTCACCTCCCTTCACTCCCTTCTTGGCTGCTGGCTCAATGCTGGGCAGGCCCACATCCTTTGGTTCATTCTTTACAAACACCAGACAAACAAATGAGAAGGCAGCACAGAAAATGCCTGACATGGTTAGGATGGTCCTCCAGTCATAGTACTGCAGCAGCACTGAGACCAAGATTGGACCGAGACTCCCGGCCAGGTTCATACTGCAGCACAGCACAGACCACCATGTTCCAAACTGGGAGGGCTCGTACCACTGATGAAAAAGAAGCACAAAGAATCCTTTATCACAGGAAGAATTTAACATTCCCACTAATACGTGACTTTACATCACATGTTGCTCATACTGTTACTTACTTTAAATTTGCTGAAACAACTCATGAACAAGTCATGGACAAAAATATAAGTTTAAAAGCAGGCTATAGGGACAAAATAGAAGAAATATTACAAATGTTTGCTCTGATTAGGTTTATTATTTTACTGCTTCTAGAAGAATGGCAACAGCGCCACACACCCTCATGATGTAATTAGCATAAAAGGCCAGGTTTTGCTGTATGAGGAATGTTTAATTCCTCATACAGCAAAACCCAACAGAGTGTCCAGTAACTCGAGAATCCACTGGGCAAACACTCAAGGCCGCCACAAGCTTATTTAACTCTGTGCTGATCCACCTTGTGTGAATGTTAACTCAGCTGTGTAAGACGCGTTTGTTTTCACTGTAGACGGAAAACACCTTTGGTCAATGTTACTATTCTTTAAGAAGATCCCCTGAAAATCTTCTATAAATACATTGACCTGTAATCTGATCCCCTCCCGCATGCTGAGAACATGCCAAAGCCTATTTATTGCACAGCTTTTGCGCACCACCACTTATAAGAGACCTTCTTATAAGCCTCGAGGTATTTTAAAGTCGACTACATTAGGATTTGCTTGAACATATGGGCTCTCAAAGTCCTGCAAAGCAGACAGTGCTACCTCAGTCCCAAAGGTAACACCTGCCAAAAACTATATGCATGTTTAATCTCTCAGTGTGCAGAATGCAAACACACAGTATACAGGTAGCCCCACCCCAGAGGTTATGCCCTTTCACAGGCAGCCTGCGTGTTGAGAACATTACACCTACACTCAGTTAGGGATCTGTGTTGCACGAGGTGGCACACAGGATATTACCTTCCGCAGCACTTTCCCACACGGGGGCCAGCCACAGCCTTGTCCCAGACCGTTGATGAACCACAGCAGAGAGAATATGGACACAGTAGACGACCAGGAGAAGACCACGTTGATGGCCCCTACCAGGAAAAGGCCGATGGAGAAAAGCCACCGGGCACTGATCTTATCCGACAGCACCCCGCTGATGAACTTACTGATGGCATAGGCCATAGTCTGGCTGCTGGTGATCAGACCTTCAGAGGCACAATGACGGTTACGGTTAAAGTATCACACAAACACACGCTTTAGAAGAGTTTGGCTGTTAGAAAGCTGAGAATCACAACATTTCACTGCTATTAATTCAAAATTGATCTCCAATTCGCACCCTCTCTCACTCCTCTAACTTGACCAGAGGATCAGAGGACTGCACTGTGATCCTTGGTTAACTTACCCTGAGTATTTTTTGTTACCCCGCTTCACAAAACCCAATAATTGCGATCAGGCTGAGCAGCCACACATTGGTGGTTATCAACTCTGTAATTCAACCACGGTTTTCTAACTGCAGCTATGAGCACATTCACATAAAAAGGGCTGTGCAGGTGTGTTGCTGCCAGATGACCGAGGCCTGGAGGTACACATTCGCTTTTAGTCTGTAAAGCCACCTAGGTGGAAAACCGGGGAAAGTGTTATCCTGGCAGTGTTAAATATTTGTTAGAGGCACATAAAAAACAAATAAGTGAATAGAATTCAAGCAGGCTCGCTAGCAAATTTTAGTACACTTTGTTTTAGAATTATGCCACTCTGTAAAGGACTAAAGAACACTGAAGTTACATTAGCAATGGTTGCAGCCAGCAGGGAAAAAAATGAAGGAATAAAGTTCCCTGGCCTGTGATCTGTATCTCCCACTGACCCTCACACCTTCCAAACACCAAGGTTCACGAGATCTTCTAAGGAAAGGTAACGCTGTTTTCCAAGAGGATAATTCTTCAGTAGGTGGTGGCTTTATATGCGCTGATCTGTTATCTTGACATAAAGCACAGGTTACCATTATATTTCCCTGATAAGAAGTGAACCACCATCATAAAACCCAAGGTCTAACCTGAAGTTTCCTTACTACGCTTCAAATTCATCATCTGTCTGCTCCAGAATAATAAGACATCTTCACAGCTCTTTGATGGAGTGCCCTTGGTTTTATACACACATTTGTGGTCGCCACAAGATGGTGACCCGGGACTCTACTACTAACACGATTTTGATGCGTTTCAGTTTTCAGTGAAATCTTTTGATTACTATTATACTGACGATCATTCAATGGACTCCATGCAGTCCTGTGGAAAACTAATTACACCTATGATGCAGTAGCTTGTAGAATCACCTTTAGCAGCAATAACTAAGTGTTTTCTATATGACTTTATCAGTCTCTCACACTGTTGTGGAGGAATTCTGGCCCACTCCTCTTTATAACGTTGAGGTTTGTAAGCATTTGTTTATGCAATAAGGTTCCACCACAGCATTTCAATCAGGCTGGCATCTGGACTTTGACTGAGCCATTACAGCACACTGATCCTTTTCTTCTTGAACCATTCTGTTGGGGATTTGCAGCTGTGCTCAGGATCATTGTCCTGTTGCATGTCCCAATGTGGGCCAAGCATTAGCTGTCAAACAGATGGGCTCACATTTGACTCCAGAATACATCAGTATATTGAGGAGTTCACGGTCAACGTAATGACTGCAAAGTGCTTAGGTCCTGCGACTGGAAAAACAAGCCCAAATCATCATCCTTCCACCACTGTGCTTGACGGTTGGTATGAGGTGTTTGTGTTGATATGCCGTGTTTGGTTTTCACCCAACATGGTCCTGTGTATTATGGCCAAACATCTCCACTGTGGTCTCATCCATCCAAAGGACACTGTTCCATCAGTCTTGTTACCTACTAAGATCTAACTTTGCAAACCTAATCTGTACTACCATGTTCTTTTTAGAGAGAAGGGGCTTCCTACTGTCAACCCTTCCAAACAAGCCATAATTGTTGGGTCTTTTTCCCCCAATTGTACTATAATGAACTTTTAACAGTTAACATGCTTACTGAAGCCTGTAGAGTCTGAGATGTAGCTCTTGGGTTTTGTGCAGTTTCTGTGAGCATTGCACGGTCTGACCTTGGGGTAAATTTGCTGGGACGTCCACTCGTGGGAAGATTGTGGCATTGCGTTAACACACAGCTGAATGCTACAGAGCAGAAAAACATCTGCTTTTGAAGAGGCGCTCACACTGGCTGATGATGAAGTGCTGTAATTAGCAGCATCTGGCTACTACTTACGCTGTTAAAACTTTTTTCCCATGACTCTGTAGGCATGCATCCTCTTCCATTCTTTAACCTCTGGATGGACAACCATCATATTAACTTCAAAACTTCTTTAATACACAGATTAACTTTACTTATTGCCTTTTGCATCATGTTTAATGATTTCTGTATAAACTTCTAAAGGCTGCTTTTATTATTAATGCACTTGACTCCTGGAACAAAAATCAATACACTTCTACCTTAATTGTTGCATAACTTTATTGTGTTTTACTTAATTTATCGATTGCATATGTCCTGCCACAGGGTACTCTCATCCGCACACTTTTTTTATTTGAAGTTTCTTATGTTTTAGTCAATCATTTTTTTCCTTTCCTGCCTAAACCAGCTCTCCAGTGCAAGCCCAACATACAACAGCAGCAGCCCATAGAAGCTACAGATTTACATTTAATGGGATAGTGCCTATAATTAGAAACTGATGAGCTCTTCTGTCAGTTTACAGAAGAAAATCATCTTTCTCATTTTAAAATTATCCATGAATTCACCCAAAGCCCAGCTGTCCCAGTTTTCCACCAACACTTAAAGCATTCATACACAGAACATAGGTTTGTATGCAGTATGCAGGCTGTGAGGTTCATATTCATGCGTGGTTTGAAACATGCATTTGTGAATACCCAAAACTATACACATATTGATGCACACATTTGCAAATCTTATTTTTTTTATTTCTAGATCACTGGTTGTGACCATTTTGAGACAAATTTCTCTCCACAGAAAAATCTAAGGGTCAAATCAGTCCACAAGAGGTGATGAGAACTCTGCTGGCTGCAGCAGTAATCTTACACAAATACTTCACATAGCAACGTGTTGAGTTAATACATTACGTGTACAAACGTGTGAGAAGGCCGAAATCCACAGTCCTACTGCCAGAGTAACACACTTTTGTGTGAATAAGTGTTGTGCGTGTCACCCTGATATAAGCCAGATTTAGGCATTCCTGCACATTCTAAAACAATGGCCTGATGAAAGACTAAATACTTGTGTAAAGAAGTTTACTGTTGGACCAACCTCAACGACAAAACCACTCAGTTAACGTCTGTCTTACCCAAGTCATCTTTGTCGAGTTCTATCTCCTCCATCACAGAGGGCATAACAAAGGAGAAGGTCTTCCTGTTAAAGAAATAGAGCGAGTAGCCAAAGAACAAAGAGATGAAGATGACGGCACGATAGTAGCCGTAGCCTGTAGCCCCCATGATTGCAGTTGATCCAGCAAACAGCACTAATTTCTTTAAAAGGCTTTTCTTCAGTGGACTCTTGTATTTGGATCCTCTGGCATGAGGCTAGGCGCTGACACTACTACCAAGCTCTTGTTTGGAGTGGGAGATGTGTAATAAGGTGTAGAAAGAGCTGTGCAGCATGGGTAAAATATTCTCCATGGAATGAAGCCCTCTTTAGAGCACCAGGGCAGGAGAGGGGAACTTCAAGCCTGGAAATGAGAGCAGCAAAACAAACATTACTGAAGGCAGAAGGAGGTAATTTTAGAATTGCAGATATTTTGCTGGTTTAGGCAGATTAAGCAGCTGATTACATTATGTTGGAATGGAACAGATTTACTATCTGGAGTTGCCTTTCTTCGGGTCAAAAGAATGACACCATGCTGGTGCTCGTCATGCTTTGACGGTCAGAGGACCCGGGTCCTTGTTAGCTGCAGGAGTGCTGAAACTCCAGCTCAGCTTGCTCTGCTTCACTTGTCTAGCAGGCTGTCCTATAAATGTCAAAGTTGGAGGGCTCCCGTCAGCAACCCTCAAACTATCAGATGTCAGGGAGCTTGGAAGGCTGCTCTGGCTGTAACCTTTTTACAGGAACATGAAGTACAGTAGCTGAAATGTCCCATACTTGTAATTTCAAGCCAAAAGCTCATTATATTTTGGCCTTACACTTTGTCATATAGGATGACCAGATTGTTTTGTGCAGGACCAGATCACACAAAATTCTTCTATTTTTCTGTGTCCCACATATTGAGACATTATGCAGCATTTTGGTTAGGTCTATATCTATCAAAAATCCACAATGAATGTCAGTTTTCTAAAGTCTGGCTCTTATCCAATGGCTGTGAAGAAAGTAGGGAGAGTTGTCATTCCAGGAGCTCAATTTGATGTCAATCAAACTGTGCACTGTGGGGTAATTCTGTTTAATTTACAGTGGCATCCAAAAGTATTCACCCTCCTTGGCATTTTTCTTATTTTTCTGTGTTACAACCTGTGATTTAAATGGAATTTCTTTGGGATGTTATGCAAAAAACAGTCCAAATTAGTGAAGTGAAATGGACAAATTTTCAAAAGGGTAAAAAACTGAAAAATCGTGCGTGACAATGTATTCAACCCTCTCCCCCCCCCCATAAAAAGTTGCAGGTCTCCTAGTGTATGTCTCTATGAGCTTGGCATAGCTAGCCACTTGGATTTTTGCCCATTCTTCAACTCAAAACTGCTCCAGCTCCTTCAAGTTGGATGGGTTCTGCTGGCATACAGCAATCTTTAAGTCATGCCACAGAGTCTGAGTTGGACTGAGGTCTGGGCTTTGATGAGGCCATTCCAACACATTAACATGTTTCCCCTAAAAACACTCCAGTGTTGCCTTAGAAGTATGCTTAGGGTCATTGACATGCTGGAAGGTGGACCTCAGTCCCAGTCCCAAATCCCTGGAAGACTGAAACAGATTTTCCTCCAAAATTTCCCTGTATTTACCAGCACCATCATTTAATGAGTTGTGACCAGCTTCCCAGTCCCAACTGATGACAAACAACTCCACAGCATGATGCTGCCACCACCATGCTTCACTGTGGGGATGGTGTTCTTGGGGGGGATGGGAGGTGCTGGGTTGGGGGCAGACATAGCATTATCCTTGATGGCCAAAAAGTTTAATTTTAGTCTCATCTGAGCAGAGGGCCTTCTTCCATACGTTTGTAGAGTCTCCCACATGCCTTTTCGTGAACTTGAAATGCACTCTTATTTTTCCTGGCCACTCTTCCATAAAGCCCAGCCCAGTGTGGAGTGCACAGCTCATAGTGGTCCTATGGACAGAAGCACAAATCACCGCTGTGGAGCTTTCCAGCTCCTTCAGGGTTACCTCTGGCCTCTTTGATTAACGCCCTCGTTGCCCGCTCTGCGGGGTTTGGTGGACGGCCCTCTCTAGGCAGGTTTGTTGTGGTGCCATATTCTTCCCATTTTGTGTTGATGGATTTAAAGGTGCTCTGTGGGATTTTTTTTTTTTTTTATCCCAACCCTGATTTGTTCTTCTCCACAGCTTTGTCCTTGAGCTGTTCCTTGATCTCCTTGGGCTTCATGTTGGAGCCTGTTGATTAGAGGAGTTGCAGACTCTGGGTCCTTTCAGAACAGGTGTGTGTGTGTGTGTGTGTGTGTGTGTGTATGTGTATGGAGAGAGAGAGACTTAGATCGCTTAGCCTGCACACAGGTGGACCTTGTTAAGGTATTCAGGGGCTTCATAGCAAAGGGGGTGAATACAGGTAACACGCATCACTTTTCATTTGTACTTCTTGCTAGTCTTAGATGTCCTTTTCATATCACTGCGCCAGTTTGGACTATTTTGTGTCCGTTTTTTTGCATAAAATATAAAAATTCGTGCTATTGTAACACAGCCAGCCACACATGACGCGTACACGCTGTGTCCCACACAAATAACCCGCTCTTCCCACTAAACTCCAGCTTCTAAAACAGCCGAGCACACCGCGACTAGCCGCTTAATTCAAATAGCAAAGAGCAGCAGTCTTGCTAACCGCTAGAGAATATCCTCCCGCCCTCCGCCAGGCCCGCCACACCGAATCCAGGCGGAGGGCGAGCCGCAGCCAGGCCCGGTGCCGGTACAGCGGCCCGCCGCGTCGCTGCCACGCTGAACGGGGGAAATGCGCGTGAAGCTGCGTTACCTTCAGTCGTGTCCCCCTTCTCCGTGCTGAGTGACGCCGCGCGTGCATGAATCTGCAGCCCCGTGAGCGCGTCCCCGACCAGGACTCGGTCTGCTCACTACTGCCCTCCTGTGTCAGCTGGAGGACAGAGGACACGAGGACAAGAGGCTGGCGTGAAAATTCCTTCCCTGAAAACACTTCATTGCTGGAGTGACCAGACACCAGCAAGCTAAATGTGGGGCAAAAGAGTGTGGTTGTGTAGGACAGTGTGGGACATGCTGCTCACTCTGAGAAGCATATGAAGTACATTTTAACCCATTTTAACCCAGCCACCCCCAGCCACAGGGGGACCACAAGCCAGTGTGCTCCTAGTGTAGGTCCCAAGCCCGGGTAGATGGTGAGGGTTGCGTCAGGAAGGGCATCAGGCGTAAACTCTGCCAAATCAAGTGTGCCCGGGTTAACAACAACGGTGCTCTCAGCCAACAGGGTGCCAGTGGAAACTATGCTACTGTTGGCTGAAGACAAAGGAGTAGGAGAGGGGGAAGGTGTGTTAGGAGACAGAGAGAGAGAAAGAAAGGTAGGAGGGTGGAGGTGAGAGTAGGGACTTTAAATGTAGGGACTATGACTGGTAAAGGGAGAGAGCTGGCTGATATGATGGAGAGAAGGAAGGTAAGTATATTGTGTGTGCAAGAAACCAGGTGGAGGGGAAGCAAGGCTAGGAACATCGGAGGTGGATTCAAACTGTTCTACTATGGTGTAGGTAGGAAGAGAAATGGAGTAGGGGTCATCTTGAAGGAAGAGTATGTGAAGAGTGTTCTG
>VUQH01060368.1:0-13951 GCA_015106775.1 Etroplus canarensis | reverse complement strand
GTTGGAAATTTATTCAGAAATCAACATTTAAATCAGCTTAGCTACTACAACCTTCAGCAACAACATACTATCTCATTTGGTTACAGCAGGGTGCTATCACGCAACATACCTGCAGGCTATATAAGGTACAAAGGAGTGCTGCATCAAATAACCTGGCCTCCACAATATGCCCAACTGAGACTTTTTGAGATTGGTTAGACTACAGATTAAGGTAAAAGCAGCAAACAGCTGCTCAGTATGAAAAGTATGCTGGAAAGGTTTCAGGTGATGACCACACGATGCTGGTTGAGTGAACTGAGTGTGCAGAGCTGTTATAGCAAAAGGTAGCTACTGTGAAGACTCTAAAATCTAAAAACCTTCCTCATTTCCAGTACGCTTTTGTACTCACGCCAAAAATCCAGCTGTGTCATTTAATAGTTACAATGCCTACTTCAGTACAGCGGATTTATGGCACAACTTTGATGTGCTTTTCTTTTTTCTAAGGATTACCAAGTCACAACATAATTAAACATCCAAAATATGAAGTTTGTCAACAATATTTTAAGTTGATTCCCAACCCCATGGCTTTCTCATAACCTTGGCAGTGGAAGACTAAAGTTAGTGTTTAAACATTTTTCCTGCAAGCTGAAGCTCTGCTCTGCTTAAAGTCAATAACACTGGTGAGTGGGATAAAACTATGAGCTGAGCACAATGTTCCTTTATGCAAGAGAAATTGAGTTATCCTGGTCTGGTGTTTCATTAGCAATTTCACTTCACAATCATTGTTACAGAAAATGGCTTCCACACCCTACAATTATTGTAATTATTCCAAAAACGTATAAAGAACGTACTGAAGAAATGTATGGACATTGCAAAACAAATCCTACAATCTAGCAGTTAAGGAAAACACACTGTTATTTAGATTTTATCAATGATATGAATGCCAATACCATTTGTTTAAAAACGTACAATATGCATACTAAGTATTATCAGTCCATCTATGTGGACTAAACCAATGTTGCTGTTTTAGAATCTGTATATGCCATTCAGGGTGTGTATGCTGTTTGACAGCATATGAAAGCAGTGGCCAGACTTTGCTGGGGTCACAAGTGAGGGGAAAGTGGAGAAGGCAACTGATAAACAGACTGGTGTGGCATCTGCTGTCTTGAAGAGAGCTGAGCATGAAAGCGAAGCTGTCGATTTACCCGCTGATGTATGTTTCCACCCTCCCCTATGGCCCTGAGCACTTTGTAATGATCAAAAGAACAACATCATGGACACAAGTAGCGGAAATAAGCTTCCTCCCAAGGGTTTCTGGGCTCTCCTTTAACGACTGGAGAGTAGAGTCACTCTTCCTCATTGAAAGGAACCAGTTGAGGTGGTTCAGCATCTAACCAGGATGCCTTCTGGAAGCCTAGATGAGGTGTTCAGGGCATGTCCTATCAGGGAGGAGACCCTGAGGCAGGCCCAGGACATGCATCTCAACTGGCTTGTACCTCAGTGCACCCCCGGCAGAGCTGGCTGGGGAGAGGGATATCTGGTCAAATCTGCCTACACTGCTGCCTCTATGATCCAAACTCAGGTAACAGCACAAAATGAATAGATCAATCACTTGCTTTTATCTAATATTAAGCCATCCTTGAGCCAAAGTCAAAAAGTTATTTTATTCCATTCATTTCTATGATTACTTTAAATATGAATATTTAAATGAACAACAAAACAACTAAACATTAATGTCTTAATTGCATTTACATCAATATAAAAAAGTTCAGCATTCAAAAGATAAAATCAGCCTCAGTCAAAAGAAAAATCAAAATGAGAACGAAAAAATATTTAAATCAAGGGTTAAACTGAGTACTTGAACATCTGTCAACCTTCTTGGAAAGTACAGTTTAGCACAGTGTTAGGCATGATTAAAAGAATAAGCTCTTATCGTAACAGTGTGGTTTGTTAGCACACAACAAGTGAGGAGAGGTGAAGGCATAAAATAAAGCCTGCAGAAGCATGCTGTCACATGCTGTGGGACAAGTCTGTGCAAGTCCCAACAAGCAACTTCCTCATTTCTGATAAACAGCTCTTGTTTGTGCTTGATACTGGTAGTTCATCGACTTCACTAACACAGACAAACCCACATGCAAAGTCACTCGTGTTGAAATTCGTCAGAGAACACTGACAAATTCCGAAAGGCAGTTTACTGACTTATCTCAATTCAACTAGCCATATGCCAACTCATGGGTAATAAGTTATTCTTTCCATGCCTCTCAATGCACACACTGTTATTTAACAAAATTTTTGGCATCAGCTCACTGAGTACAACACGCCCACAAGGTCATGCTCTTCGTATGCTACACCAGAATATATAGGAGTGCATCTTGGGGACAAAAACTGCTGAGACTTTTCCCCCCACGAAACAGAAATCAGGTTTATAAGCATGTGTTTAAGGAAGAAGTCATAATCATAGTCACTTACTGCAGTTTGAACCACTTACACTAAATATCTGATGTGTGCACTGTGATCATTTACATGTCATCAACTTTTGTCTACTCTCCTAGTTTTACAACAAACAGGACAAAACACAAACGACTGTAGCAGATGGCTGCTCTTCTCTAAAGCTGTTTTCCCATATTAAAAGGGAGTTTTTCCTCCCCACTGCAGCAGAGTGCTTCCTCACAGGAGACCGTTAGATCTTTGGGGTTCTTTCTCCAGTATAATACAATATAAAGTGCACTGAGATAAGTGTTATTGTGAATTGATGCTATAGAAATAAAACTGAATTGAAAAGAAAACTGAATGCTTGTGGAATACTTGGATAAAATACAGAAATACTAGAGCGTAGTTTTGTTTTTTTTTTCCCCAGATCTAAGATATCTAGTCTATTCCAGAAACTTATTTTACTGAAAACTCTGAGTTTAATGTTCCAGGAGGAAAGGAGTTTTATTTCCGACTCCACCCCTCGAGCCAAGCCTGAAGCAGCTGTGTGACATTGTTCATTTCCTCATTCATACAGTCAATATTAAAGCGCATATCAGAATGCAATCCTTTGAAGAATCTTACATCTTTAGGAACATCAAATGCTGGCAACATATTAGTTTATTACCAGTTTTTATCATTTAGTTTCAGTGTAAGAACAGAAACAATTGTGGATTCATCCTTAGCTAAAAACAGAATCTTTACTTGAATCACACTGTGGACATGAAGGAAGCTCTATCAGGTTATAAACCAACTCAACCAGTTCCCCTGCACCTAAATATTTACTGTACAAACCAATATGTATGACGCTTGAGACGCATACAATGCAGATCAGTCATCAGTCATGCTGTGCTTGCACTGAGAAAACCTTCCTGTCATAGTTCATGTATATCAAGTTAGAGACAAAGATCCTAAACTGCACTGAACATAAACAACAAATTAATTATGACATGCTGTGAAAATATCATGTTAAAATATTTTCACACTTGTTAAAGCCCACCCTCACTGACATAAATAGAGTTAACCTCTGCGTCATATCCTGCAGCCCTAAAACACCACTCTAAAAGGCACCAACATAAACCTGATAACTCACGAATGAAGAAGTGATTCCAGAACTGTTGTGATAGACTGAAATATTTTACTAGGTTTACCCAGAGACCTGGCAAGTACATTAATGTGATTAGTTCAACACAGTAATCCATAACAGATTGCAGTGGGTATTGGCCTAATTTAAGAATTACAAAATGAAGGCTGAAATCCATCCAACCTGTAAAAAAGTGATGACACTTTCTGTAACATGAGCTGAACAGAAGGAGCCACAACTATTTACAGAAATTTGTAGAGCAAAATTTAGGCTCCAGACAACCTATCATCATTTTGGGGTTGCCACTGATGGACTGCCACATTAAGATACTTAATTTTTATCAAGGCCCCAAGCAAATTGTGACACACGAGAGCCTGGCAAAATACATACAGATATAGGCATGAGTAACAATTGTGCCTCTGAACAGGATAATAAAAAAAATTGAGTTTGGCAGACCATATCAAACATGGAAAATCAGGTCCTTCCCTATTCTCACTCAGAGTCCTGCCAGTGAGATGTTTGGAAAGATGGTTGAACTGACTCTCAGAGTAACCGTTAAAAACAACCTTTGACAGGGGCTCAGTCTAGGCAGGAGGTCAGCAACTTTTACTAACAAAAGAGCCATTTTTGAGCAACTTTTGCCCAGTAAAATCTCTACTTGTGTCACACTGTGACTCTGTAGACATGAAGGAAGCCATCAGGTTGTAAACCAATTCAACCAGTTCGTCTGCATTTTAAGATTTTCTGTACAAACCAGTATGTATTAAGCTTTAGACACATACAATGCCATATGGAGCTGATTTGTTCTTTACAATGTAGGTGACACAAGTATAAATTACTAACAGTTGTAAAGTAAATATTAAACCGCATGTGACTACTCTGTAGTGGACTTTTATGATTATTTGGTACTTTAGCTTTGTATTTTTATTACATTAAAACCATGTTTTTTTGCACATAAAGTCTTTGAATTAAAGTAACGGAAATTGTAACAGAAAAAATCTAAGATGTACAGGCCTAATTTGAACCCCAGTAAAGCTATAGAGGCAGTTTCTGCAATTAAATCAAATAAAAAATTTAAAGTAGCCTTGTGTGAGAGCCATTATACCTACTTTGATAATAAACTAAACAAAAAGACTAATAGTTTAAGCAAAAAAAGGAAAAGTTTCAGTTTAATTTTGACTCAAATCCATCTGCAAATCAAGTCCAGCTGCTGATCAAGTATTATATTCATCTAGGGGTTTTTTTTTGGTTTGTTTTTGTCAAAGTCACAGGGAGTCACTGGAGATGGGCAAAAGAGCCACATGTGGCTCCAGCAAGGTTGTTATTATAGTTAACTAAAACTAAACTAAAAATTAAAACTAGAAAATAAAAACTAGACTTTTGGGAAAAATCAAAACTAACTAAAACCACATCGTGGGCTTATGAAACTAACTAAAATAAAAATTATAAATATACAGAAAATGTCCTTAGTTCTAGTCTTTGTCAGCTGGATTAAATCTGGTTAGTCAGCCTGTCTGATGAGGCTTTGGTGCATCTGTTTATTAAGACTCAGGATGTCTACATGATGGTGACTCATTTGCCTTCACAAAGTGTTGTGTTTGTATTGTAATTTCCGATCTAAACACCTTAAATCCTCCCCTGACAAATATCACCCATATTAAAATAATTAAGAAAACTAAAACTAACACTGAAACTAATAAAAACTAAACATTTCCAAACAACAAAAACTAAACTGAAATGAGCAAACCCACTCTGGAAACTAACTGAAACTAGTTTCCTGCTGCTCTGGGCTCCAGAGCAGCAGGTTAGAAACTCCTGGTCTAGGTTAAGGAATGCAAATTAAACATTAGCAAAACCAGTCCCTCCACATACTCATGATGAAACTAAATCTCAAAAAAGACTAACCTGTTTTGTTAGTTTAATGTGAACATTATACAGTACACTGTAATGTGGCACATATTTTAAAGTATGTTATTTTGATGCTACAAGGACCAAATCAGTCGCTTAAGGATCTCAGGGCTGAATTCAGAGTGTAATCCACATTTATGAACTCGGGCTGGGCAATAAAATGATAACGATAATTATGGCAATAAAACTTTTTCTCGTGAGAGATTTAAGACCCGGTCGATACAACATCAATAAAACTCTGTTCATGTTTTGACAGAGAACAAGAAAAGCCAATCACAATGAGAACCAATCATGTGGCTGGAAAGGAGCTGCAGCCATATTTGTTAAGATGGAGCATAATCGTAGCAGCCAACAGCAGGACAAGTGCTAATGTTTGTGCTTCTGCAGCCGTGCGCACCACATCTCAGAAGAGACAGAAAACCTAAGGGACAGTGTAACATGAAGGAATACACAGCAAAGGACACAGTCCCAAAGCTCAAAAGATGAGGATATTGTAGAAAAAAACGGGTCAGAAGAGATCGATGTGTGGAGATATTCTGACTGTTTAGCAGAGAAGCTGCACTGCAATCTGCGTCAAAAGCACATTCCCACAACGCTGGTAATAATACTGATCTGTTTTACTGTCTGAAACAGGGTCATCCTTTAGAGCACAATGTAAGACTTTTCAGACTCAGACCCACACAAGTGCTGCAAGTCCCCTGAAATAAAAGCCACAGGCCACAGGGCCGACTTTCTCCAGCTCCATGCCTTACAACAAAAACACACAGAGTGACCAACAACACAAAAGCCTACTATAATTTAAAAAGAAAAAAATAACATGATGCCAATAAGCAGAAAATATCAGATTTAAGTGGCTGAATAAAGTAATTAGTCCTTGTTACCAGTTATCTCAGATGGCTCAGCTATACACAGAGTGCAGAGAGACAGTCGTACATCTGAACAATTTCTAAACCTCACTGCCCAATGCATTGACCAAGGCTGGAATCTGAAAAGCAAAAGTCTTTAAACTGCACACTTTCCTAAAGACCAAACAGGTGAAGTCATGACTTTAGGACTGACAGAAGCTCTTTGAGCCCGAGTCTGAGGATATAAACACAATGTTTTTATCTGTTTCTTTGTAGGTTTGTATAGATTCAAACGCTTTGAAATAGTTGGAAAACAAAGGAAAGGATGCAGTACAGAGGCAGATCATTAGCTTGAGACTGCTGAAAATTCAGATTTTAGTTTAGTATATATACCCATTTTATATATTTGAAATACAGTACATGTGTCATGTTTAACTTCTGACAGACAATAAATGATATTCAAGCCAAAATTTATCTTATATCTTCACATCTCACTGAGGAGTGATAAAGAAATTTTAAGCTTGACAGAAATGATTTGATTTATATCAAAATGTATAGCAATATTTACCGATGTGAAAATATTGTGAAATAAATTTTTCCCACATTGCCCAGCTCTAGTTTGAACACAAGGGTAACCAAATAATCTGAAACTGGTGAAAAACTCCTTTGCACATTTTGGCAGTGGTGGGCTTTTTTTCCACCTAAAACACGCAAAGCCCCACACAATTTTTGTCAACCATCTACTGAGCTGTTGATCAGCTTTCAACTCTATACAAGAACTGCTCCTTGGAATTACTACCAGCTTTTCTTCATACCTTTAATGTTCATTTCCCTCAAATAGAACCTACTTGCATGATCCATCACTGATAACATAGCTGCATGTCTGAATCTTAACTAGTTTGTAAACTCGCATCCCACTAACCTGTCAATGAACTGATCTATGATGACAATATCTCCTGGCTGAATCTCCTCCCGGAGAGAGCCACAAGCTGTGGTACCCAGCAGATGTGTACAGCCTTCTTCTTTCAGTGCCCAAATGTTGGCTCGGTAGTTCACATTGGACGGCATAATGGTGTGTTGTCTTCCATGTCTAAGAATGGCAAAAATCAACATTTACTGTCTCAGAAACATAAAATTATACTCACAGGCCTCTTTATTAGGTACATCTGTACAACTGCTCATTCCTAATCTACCACACCTAATCAGACAATCATACGGCAGCAAATAAATGCATTTAAGTATGAAGACATGGTCAAGACAACCTATTTAAGTTCAAACCGAGAATTAGAATGGGGAAGAAAGGTGATTTAAGTGACTTAGACTTTTGCATCACTGTTGGTCTGAGTATTTCAGAAACTGCTGCTCTACTTGGATTTTCCTGCACAACCCTTTCTAGGGTTTACAGATCTTAATCCAGTAGCACACCTCTGGGATGTGCTGGAAAAGGAGATTAACAATCTCAAATCTGCAACATCAATAAGGACCAAAATCTCTGCAGAATGTTTCCATCACCTTGTTCAATCTATGCCATGAAGAATTAAGCCAGTTCTGAAGGCAAAAGGTGGTCCAAGCTAGTACTAGCAATGTATATCTAATAAAGTGACCAGAGAGTGTACACACTTGGTTTTACTTCAGTTCACTATTAGAATAAACACTGTACTTGACAAGTGCATAAGTTTTCCACTAGATGGAGCCAATAGAGCAGAAATTTTCACATTTTACAAGCAAAAGTAAAAAAAACATTAAAGCTTACCTTGCCAGGAGTACGCAGTCCACATTTTTTATTTTCCCCAATATCAGGGCATCTGATGGCTGTTTAAAAAAAAAGGAGTAGAATAACTAATTTATACATAAAATTTACTGAAAGGGATTATTTCACAAGCAAAATAGGCCAGAACACAAGGAGTGTCTGATATTTTTACCTATTTGAAGAATAATTTCACTATATACACAACAAACCTTTCCATACGGTGTGTCAACATAGCGCTCGGTTCTTCCCTCCAAGATATCTGGATCATCCAAACCCGAACCACCAATTATTCCAATCTACAAGAAAAATAAGAGAAAAAAAAAGATTAAATAAAGATGATGTCGTTTTATTAAAGTAAATCTCTCAACCAGTTTCTGCAGAGTTCATCAAGATAAACTTAGGACTTTTCTTTTGAGCTTCAAAAATACAACACAGAAAACAGCTAAATACATACGTTGCTCAAAAAAATTAAAGGGACATTCTTTAATCAGAGTATAGCATCAAGTCAATCAAACTTCTGGGATATTCATCTGGTCAGTTAAGTAGCATAGGGGGTTGTTAATCAGTTTCAACTGTTCTGGTGTTAATAAAAATCAACAACAGGGCACTAGAGGGGCAACAATGAGACCACACCCAAAACAGGTGGAGGCCATTGACATTTTTCCCTCTTCATCTTTTCTAACTGTTTTTTCACTAGTTTTGTGTTTGGCTAGGGTCACTGTCACTACTGGTAGCATGAAGTGATACGTGGATCCTACAGAGGTCGCACAGGTAGTTCAACTCCTCCAGGATGGAACATCAAAATGTGCCATTGCCAGAAGGTTTGCTGTGTCTCCCAGCACAGTCTCAAGAGCATGGAGAGATTCTAAGAGACAGGCAGTTACTCTAGGGGAGTTGGACAGGGCCATAGAACATCCTTAACAGCCTAACCCATGCTCCTTTGTGCAAGGAAGAACAGGATGACCACTGCCAGAGCCAAACAAAATGACCTCCAGCAGGCCACTGGTGTGAATGTGTCCAATCAAAGTATCAGAACCAGACTTCATGAGGGTGGCCTTTGGGTCCGACATCCTCTAGTGGGCCCTGTGCTCACTGCCTGGCACTTTCGAGTTTGATTGGCATTTGCCATAGAATACCAGAATTGGCAGGTCCACCGCTTGCACCCTGTGCCTTTCACAGATGAGAGCAGGTCCATCCTGAGCACATGTGACAGACGTAAAAGGGCCGTGGAGAACATTATGCTGCCTATAACATCATTCAGCATGACCAATTTGTTGGTGGGTCAATGATGGTCTGGGGAGGCATATACACAGAGGCACACACAGACCTCTACAGGCTAAGCAATGGCACCCTGACTGCCATTTATTGGGATGGACTCATTGCCAGACTACACTGGTGCAGTGAGTCCTGGGTTCCTCCTGGTGCACGACAATGCCCGGCCTCATGTGGCAAGAGTATGCAGGCAGTTCCTGGAGGAAGAAGAAACTGATACCACTGACTGGCCCCCACGCTCGCCTGACCTAAATCCAATAGAACATCTCTGGGACATTATGTTTCGGTCCATCTGACACCAGCAGGTTTCACCTCAGATTGTCCAGGAGCTCAGTGATGCCCTGTTCCAGATCTGGGGGGAAATTCCTCAGAACCCCATCCATTGCCTCATTAGGAGCATGCCCTGACATTGTCAGGCATGCCTACAAGCACGTGGGGGCCATACAAACTACTGGGTACCATTTTAAGTTGCTGCAGTGAAATTTCAGCAAAATGGACCAGCCTGCTGCATCATTTTTTCACTCTGATTTTCAGGGCATCTTTGTATTCAGTTCTCTGTAGACTAATGGTTTTAATTTCCATAAAATGATGTGGCATGATTTTTTTCCCATAGCGATCTGATGTGTTTTCAAAGTGTTCCTCTTTTTTTTAGCAATGTATTCAGTATCATAACACACAGAATGAAAACATATAGTTAAATTAATTATACCTGGACCAAAATAGGCACCATAAAATTGACAGCTAGAATAAATAGGTAAAAATGAGTCATCTTTTTTACATATTTGGAAAACTTGACATTTACCCATTTTCATTTATTTTGCTACTGCAGCTAGCAATAGTGAATATGTTTGCTATAGGTCAGACAGTGCTTTTTGAGACACTACAGAAAGGATGAATAAGTCTCCTGTATACAGTATCCACATGTATAACAATCATACTTTTAGTCATCATACATGATGGGTCAACAGCCCACTAGACATACAATACATTCTGTAAACATGACCAACTTAACACACTTAATCACCTTTCATTTATATGCACTGAACAGAAAGATTTACTGTTTGAAACCATCTCTTCTATGTTACTGACAAAATAGCAGTATTTAAAGTACAGTACAGTGTATTTAATCTTACTGGTTCTAATGAGAAAATAACATTTAAAGAACAGTACAGCACTTGAATATCTGCTTTACAATCCATTTACTTTCCCATTTAGTGTATTTCAGAGATGCTTGAAATCAAGTTTATTTATTAAATTAACTTATATTCAAGCTTTAAAATATTTTAAAAGGAAAAAATGGGATAGCATGTAATAAGTTATTGCTTGACTCATCTTTAATTATTATAATGGAAAAATGAAGTGAAAATTTTATAATTTGTCAAAGTCGAGTAAGAAATCACTACCCCTGAAAAACAGTACAGTTTTTATTCTACTAGATTTACACTTAGTAGCTACATATACACTATATGGAAAGAAGTATTGGGCCACACCTTATGATCAGTCCCATTGCCACAGGTGTGGAAAATCAAGCACTGAGACATGTAGTCTGCCATTACAAACATTTGAGAAAGAATGGGTTGTTCTAAATAGCTCACTGAATTCGACAGAGAGCTCCACAATCAACTGTCAGTTATATTATTGTGCAGTGAAAAAGTTTAGGAACCACAGCAACTGAGCCACAGAGTGGCAGACTGCATAAAGTCACAAAGTGGGGGTCATTGAGTGCTGAGGTGCATAAAAGTTAGCAATGATCAGCTGACTCACTAACTGCAGAGTTCCAAACCTCCTCTGGCATTAATGTGAGCACAAACATTGATATGGATGAGGAACTGCACGCAAGGCTTACATCATCAAGCACAATGGCAAGCATCAGATGGATTGGTGTAAAGCATGTCAATACTGGACTAGGGAGCAGTGGAAACATGTTCTGTGGAATGACAAATCACAACTCTCTATCTGACATGATGGACAAGACTAGATTTGGCAAATGCCAGGAGAACAGCTTGACAGCATTGTGCACACTGTGAAGTTTAGTTAAGGAAGGATAATGTTACGGCCTTAGTTCCAGGGAAGCTTACCAAAACATTTTGGACAATTTTATGTTTCCAACTTTGTGGGAACAGTTTGGTAAAGGCCCTTTCTGTTCCCGCATGCCTATGCCCCACTGCACACAGCAAGATCCATAAAAGCATAGTCGGAAGAGTTTGGTGTGGAAGAACTTGACTGGCCTGGCCCTGACCTTAACTCTACCAAACACAGCAGTCCTGTAATAAATGTTTGTACGGCAGTAATGACCCAACGTTGCAGTCAATTGGAGGCTACAGCTTGTGGTGCTGTTGATCTGTTGTTATATTATGTTAGACTAACAGGTGGTTTTGTTTATTTAAAAAAATAAATAAATAAATAAATCACAATTAAGATGTATTACACTTAAACAGTACCACAAACTACCACCCCAAGTTCAAAAGGTTTGGATGCTGGGTAAAATATAAACAAAAACACATTGCAAAGATTTGCAAACCTCATAAATCAATATTTTATTCATGAAAGAACATAGAAAATATTCAAAGTGAGACATTTTACTACTTTATGAAAAATACTAGCTAATCTCGAATTTGATGGCAGCAACATGTCCCAAAAAAGTTGGGGCAGGACCATGTTGACCACTGTGTAGCATCCCCTTTTCTTTTAACAGTCTGTTAACATCTGGGAACAGAGCAGATCAGCTGCCGAACCTTTGGGAGAGGAATACTGTCTCATTCCTGTCTGATATAGCAGGGGTCCCTGACCACTAGTTCGTGGGTCATTAGGTACCAGGTCGCAAAGAAAATTTTTCAGGGTTAAAATGAGTTATTTTCTTTCATTAGTCTTCATTTGTCTTATTTTGAAAAACAACTGTTTCCACCCTCGCCTCACCACTGCACTTGTGCGACACAAGCTAACCCTTGAAATAAAATGAGCCAGAAACAAAATTCACTAGAGAGCTTTTTCCAGGAAGAAACGCACAAACGCTGGACGGCAGAAGGGTCTGAGACTGCCAGCAAAAAGAAAGATGCATTTTAAAGAAAATACAAAGATTCCTAACCAAGTTACTGGTTCATCGCAACAGGTGAAATTCAAGCTCCTCACCCGCTGTGCATAATTTGCAGTGACCAACTGGCTAATGAAGCCATGAAACCCTCAAAACTGCTTAGCCACACTAAAACAAAACAGCCAGTGTTAAAAGACAAGCTCTTGGCATTTTTTTAAAGAAAAAAAATGTGAACATGAAGGACAAAAACAGTTACTGAGGGCCACCACTTCAATAAACGTGCCTGCACTGAAAGCATCATGTCACTGTCTCCCATCACCTCTAGATGGGACCATCTAGTTGCAGGGAAACAAGCCCAGGGCTCCCACTGACTCTGCCTTACGGTGAGTTGATATTAGTGTAGAATTAGTGCAATTGTTGAATTCAGATTACAGACTATGAACTGACAAAGGTTTTTGTTATTGGAACCCCCGTGCCTATACCCAGTCCATGAAAAAATTTTCATGCATGAAATTGGTCCCTGGTACAAAAACGGTTGGGGACCACTGTGATATAGGATTCTAGTTGCTCAACAGTCCTGGGTCTTCTGTGTCATATTTTGTACTTCATGATTTTTCAGTTAGTGAAAGGTCAGGACTGCAGGCAGAACAGTCCAGCACCCAAACTATTCTGTTATGAGCCATGCTGTTGTAATAGCTGCAGTGTGTAGTTTAGCATTAGCTTGCTGAAATATGCAAGGCCTTCCCTGAAAAAGACATGGGCTAAAGGGGGTTGTTGCTCTAAAACTTGTATATACTTTTCCGCGCTGATGGTGCTATTCCAGATGTGCAAGTTGCCAATACCATAGATACTAAAGCATCCCAATACTATAAGAGATGCAGACTTTCGAACTGAGTGATGATAACAAGCCTGATGATCTCTCTCCTCTTTATTCTGGAGGATATAGTAGCCATGATTTCCAAAACGAATTTCAAATTCCCATTCCTCTGACCACAGAACCATTTCCCACTTTGTCTCAGTTCATTTTAAATGATTTTTGGCCCACAGAAGCTGGTGGTGTTTCTGGATCAGAATAAGAACAAGAATACTTTATTAATCTAGAGTAAAAACTGTATTTTGTTACAGACACTCAGCCATATACAAATATAAACTTGAGAGGAAATAAGACAAAAATAAATAAAAAATAAACCTGTCTGTTTAAATTACCATATGTAGCATAAATAACACTGTACAATATGTAAAATATTAATATTTACAATATGAAAATATCAAGGGGTCATAGTGAGAAATGATTTAAACCAGCCACAGGGGCCCACAAGCCAGTGTACTCCTAGTGCCGGTCCCAAGCCCGGGTAAATGGTGAGGGTTGCGTCAGGAAGGGCATCCGGCGTAAAAACTGTGCCAAATCAAATATGCGGATTCATAACACAACTTCCATACCGGATCGTCGCGGCCCGGATTAACAACGACCGCCTCCGGTGCCGTTAGCCAACAGGGTGCCGGTGGAAACTATGCTACTGTTGGCCAAAGACCAAGGAGGGAGAGAGGGGGAAAGCGTGTTAGGAGGCAGAGAGAGAGAAGGAAAGGTAGGAGGGTGGAGGTGAGAGTAGGGA
>VUQH01060364.1:0-12043 GCA_015106775.1 Etroplus canarensis | reverse complement strand
CAAGCCCCACAGAGCCCAGAGCAGCCCATCCGACTCCACCGCAGAGGAAAACTACACCCACCCCAGCATTCAATCAACTCCTAGACTACATAAGACAGTAGACGCCCAAGTTGAGTTCATCCTCCACCTCTGCTAGATCCCTCCCCCCACTTGCAGAGTGAACTCCTGGAGAGCAGAGATGCCCTGCAAAGGATGGTAACAACCTCCCCGCCAGCTGAAGAGGCCCCCCAGTTTCCACTGATGCACCAGAGGCACCCGCGCCAGGGCCGGACCCCCGTGCATGCACCCACCTACCACCCCGGCAACACACCAACCAGGACCCAAGCCCCCACGGCCCAGTCAGAGCCCCAGCCCGGAGGCGGAGCACCCCCAGAACCCCAAGCCCCCAAGCCCGCCCCGAATCCACCCAGGGGGAGCCAGGCCACCAGGCCGGTAACCTACGTCCGCCACCACAGACCCTCCTCTAGCCCTGCTGCACGCAGCCCCTAGGAAAACACCACCCAGGAGCCACCAGAGCCCCCTCCAGGTCCTGACCACAGCCCCCAGGTTGAGCCCCCCCAAGAAACCCGTCCCCAGAGAATCCCCAGACACCCCAAGCCCATGCCTAAAAAGTGATCTATCTATTTTGAGAAAAAAGTCAAAATGTGGAGAATAAAGCTGTCATTTCTATTCACGTTAGGTTTATGTGATCACTAGCTACCAGAGTATCCTTGCAGCTGTCCTTTACCAGTTGTTTCATTTTGCACAAATGCAGCCAACTCGTCCAAGTGTGTGTGGTTCTTTCTTCTGAACAGATGTAATTTTCTGCACTATCTTTTCTACTTATTACCACACTGTGTTTATGTGCTAAAAGAGAAATTATTTCCCTATTACCAAAACCAACTCTGAAGTATGATTCCACTGACTCATCTACACCATGCATGTTGTAGAGGATCTAGCAGCCATGCACTAGAAATGGCAGCTTTATTCTCCACTTTATTTTCCACTTCTCAAAATAGTATTTCAACTTTTTTTTCTCAAAACAGCATTTCAACTTTTTTCTCAAAATACTATTTCGACTTTATTCTCTAAATTTTGACTTTATTCTCGAAATGTAAAAACTTTTGTTTTTAAATTCTTTCTACTTTCTTATTTTTAATATGGCCCTAATCCTCCTTCATTGTTTTAGTTCAATGATGTAATAGTTGGTACTGTGGTCTTTGAATTCATTCTTGTTTTAGATAAGATTCAGACAGTTTTAAAACCTGGTTAACACCAGGTCATTGTTTTAAAATGTCCTGATTTTTAAAACCTTCCACGTGCCTGTAATTCCACTGGCTTTACAAAGCCTCTCTTTCTTTCACATTTGCAGAAAATATACAGTAGGTTTTATTGCACTTTATGTGCCCTAGGAAATTTGTTTCAGTTGTAATACTGTTGGAGTGCACCTTAATTCCCTGTTACACTTACAGCAAATGTTTCTAGAAATAGATTTCTTATGCACATCTATGTTTATGTAGTGTTTCCACCCACTAAATCTCACTGAAGTGTCAAGCAGAACATCCTTCCTCTCTGTCTTCAGCTCTTTAAACATCTGACAAAGATTTTAAATGTTTAAACAAGCCAAGAAACATTTAATCAAACATTAACCAGGCACTTTGCAAAATGACATCATTAATAGCAAAACACAAATCAAAAGTCTCCTGTTAACCTATTTTTCCGCTGATTTTACAGCCAGGTTTGTTCTGCAGCTGTTTTAATTGATATTTTGACCTGAGCTGTACACATCTGCACACATGTTGCAAACAGACATGTGTTAAAGTTCTTCATCCCACTGTGATTTATTAGGTGCTGCTCTTTTCCCTTCTTTATACTTTCATTCTTAATTTATGCAGGCACCCTCACCCATTCTCTCCGTTCCTACGAGTGTGTGTTGGTAAATTTCATGTAACTGGTTCAAAAGCTGTCAGCTTCATAAAAACCTCCACAGAAACAGTTTATACTACTTTGTCTGTTTTGCTCCTCACTTCTCTAATTGAATCAGATATTTACACAGAGACAAAATTATTTTTTTTCTCCCCGACCCTTTCTGAGTGGGACCACCCTGGAGACAGCTTGAAATAAACTTTATTGAAACCATACTTAAATGAAATTCAATTCTAGCCTGTTTTGTTTTGTCTCACAGAGACAAGGCAGTCTTTCTGCCAGCTCTTTCTTATTTTTCCTCTGTCTTTTGCCTGCCAGTCACTTACTCAGATCTTGCTATTCTAATCCAGCTATTATCCATGAGTGTATGTATTCCTCTTTTGTTTTCTGATGCCTACTTTATGGATACTTAGATTTAGTCAGTGTGCCATACTTTTGGGACTTTAGCCATTGCATTCTCTTCTTCTGCTTTCAGTCCACTTCTTCCATCCTTTCCAAATCCCAGTGTCAGTTATAATATATTATAAGATGTAGTATTCAGCCAGAGGCCGAGAAAGAAAAGGAGCTCAAACCATAGCAGGGATAAAGAAACTGGGAAGGCAAATGGGAGCTATTGTGAAAGAAGACAGAGACTGAATAATAGCAGGTAGAGGAGGAAAAGGTTAAGAAGAAACAAAAGAAGTCCCTTGCTGCATTTTCTGTTATATGTGACATGAGAGAGATGAGGAGGAGGTCCAGCTATCTAATGCTACTCTCTAGTGGAGAACTCTCTCCGCCCAGAGGTTCACATCCCAGCTCTCTAGGCCCACTCATTGTCCACTGGCAAATTACAGAAAGAACAAAGAAAACAAGAAATGAAGAGGAGATAAAAGTGGGAATGTTAAAACATCTTAATAAGATCATCAAACCACAGGGAGGTTTGTATTAGTCTACTATACCTGGACCTGTTTCACCTTTTCACTTCACAAGGTATGTTTAAGAGAAAATCTTTTAATTGCTATAATCATCATTACTTAACCTTTTTTTCTCCTTTTTTTGTTTTAATGTGTTTGGTTTATTTTTCTCCAGATCTGATCTGATCAGATTTTCTAAAACAGAGCAAAGTAGCTGGCAATATTCAGCCTGAACTGGGGAATCACTTCCATACATGTGTCTTCTTAGACAGAGCAATCAAAAACAGTTTCTCTGTGGTACATGCATCTTGCACATTTTTAATGGAGATTGTGTAAAAACTGGAAGTTTGATTCTTTCAAGAGTGCACAATGTATATTTATTTATCTGTTTGAAACTGTTTGGGTTTAACTGGTGAAGTTTAGCTTAGATTTGTATGGTCTATTCTCAGCATTTAAACGTGATTCTAGGAAGTAAATGTGCATCTACATCCATAATCTCTTTGCAGATGCCGGGTGACAATAATATGCACAATTTCATATTTATTTATGTTAGCATAAAATTTTTTGAAAGAAGATAGCCACTTGCATGCTTTTTTCATCAAGCCAGGCTGTCTGCCATGTTTTATTTAACTGTCTTATGATGATGAAGAGTGGAAAGACCTTCCTCAGCAGCACAAGTTATCCAATAGGAGGTCATCCGTCTCTGGTTTTTAGAAGGAAAAGAAAGACACTTTTTGCCAAAAACAGTGGATCTGCCACGTAGTATATTTTACAATAAGATCTGATTCAGGGAAAATCCAACTGGTTTTCTATCTTTTGTTCATTGAGAATTAACTTTTCTTTTCCTGATTATGAATTAAGATTAGGAAAAAAAATCACTCAAAATCATTCAAATACATGCAATGCATCCTTAAAAGTCCTTCCAATAAATGCAAGTTTCAAACTAGATTTACATTTAAGAAATATTTTTAAACAATGGCAGACATGATTTACAATGAAATATATTGTGTTATTTAAGACACATTTCTCCTTTTATAAAATCTCTTTTACCAAAGTAAAGACTGGTATGCTTAAACAATATTTGTAATTTGGTATGATATCTAACAGTTAACTAAATAAGGAAAAAATATTTTAGATTTATTTTGAGACTTTTTCATTAGATTTTGGTGTGTGTCTGTAGGAATTTTTACCCATTCATCCAGAAGAGCATTTGTGAGGTCAGCCACTGATGTTGGATGAGAGGGTCTGGCTCACTATCGCCATTATAGTTTATCCCAAAGTTGTTGGATGTGTTTGAGGGCAGGGCTCTGTGTGGGCCAGTGAAGTTCTTCCATACCAAACGCATCCATCCATGTCTTTATAGACATTGCTTTTTGGACTGGGGCACAGTCATACTAGAATGGTAAACGGCCTTCCTAAACTGTTCTCACAAAGTCGGATGCACAGAATTGTCCAAAATGTCTTTTTTAACATGAAGCATAAAAATGTCTATTCACTGGAACTGAGGGGCCTAGGCCAGCCCCAGAAAACCAACCATATCTGATCCCTCATCCCTCATCCACCAAACTTTACCAATGGCACAATGCAGTCAGGAGGGTAATGTTCTCCTGGCATTTGCCAAATCCAGAGTTATCCATCAGACTTTCAGACAGAGAGCTGTGATTCGTCACTCCACAGAACACATTTCCACTGCTCCAGAGTCCAGTGGCAGTGTGGTTTATACCACTCCATCTGACGCTTGGCATTGTGCTTGGTGATATAAGGCTTGCATGCATCTGCTTGGCCATGGAAACCCATGCCATGAAGCTCCTAGTGCATAGTTTTCCCTGTTAATGTTAATGCCAGAGGAGGTTTGGAAATCTGCAGTTATTGAATCAGCAGAGCATCGGGGATGTTCGCATACTCTGCAAAGCTGCTCCGTAACTTTCCATATTCTGCCACTTCATGGCTCAGTTGCTGTGGGTCCTAAACGCTTCCACTTTTCAAAAATACCACTTACAGTCAATTGTGGAATACCTAGGAGGGAAGAAATTACAGTACCACGCTCGAATTTAGGGAACTGAATTTGAATGCCTCATTCTTTTTTACAAATATTTGTAAAGGCATACTGCACAGCTAAGTGCTTGATTTTGTATACCCCTAGCAACAGGACTGAGTGAAATACCTGAATTCAGTGATTAAGAGGTGTGGCTGAATACTTTTGTTCATGTAGAGGATGTGGGGTGCACACTCTACCAGGTGCTTGGACAGAATTTCTGTAAGGGCTCTGGATGAAATCATAACTGCAAAGCCTGCATGGCAGCAGGTTTATCTCCATAAAACTGAGCCAGTTCTAACCCCTGATAAGGACTGCATGATAAGTTTCAAAGTTCTGGGAAAAGCCATTGTTTTCATCTTGAGGTGAAACAGATTCACCCAACTAATAAATAGCTTGTTTGTCCAATGCTTCTTAAATAGTACATAACAAATTCACTAATCCTGTTGTGCCTTATTTTCACTCTTTTTTATCTGTTCCGGAGTGCTTTTGAAATATTTGAGCTATTTTTGGTCCATTTTGTTAATTTACTTTTAAGCCTCTTAAAAAGGAACAAAGGCTGCACATTTTCCCCCCTCTTCAAAACTTCTTCAAGCAGGATGTGTCACATTGATCAAATTTATGTGGGCAAGACAACCGTCTATCTCATGTTCAACACAACATGTGTCAATGGTGTGTTAAATAGGAGTACACGCTGACAGGGTTCATGTTAATACTGTAGCCTGTCTTTGAAGTAACACATGAGTTTGTGTACTTGACTTTGCTGAGCATGTCACATCCTTTTAGGGAGCAGATGAAGATGGATTCGGTCGCCTCTACAGTACAAGAGCACATTGTTTATAAGACGGATTTTTAAAGTCTCTCTCTCTCTCTCTCTCTCTGGATTAGTCTCTGCTGATGTCAACCACTTTTTCATTCTTGGAAGACACAACCATCTCTCTTAGTTTTTAGAATATGCGTGTAAACACTAAGCTTGGAGCTCTGGGTTGTTTTAAGTCATTTGAGTACATTACATCAGTTTGGGCTGTTGGACACTATTTGCAATACAGTATCTAAGGCTGAAGCCAGAATTTTTCTTTAAATTCCTGCTGTGATTGTGCACTACAGAAGACCCTGTATCACCGAACAATCTGAGCAAAAATGGCAAAAAGTAGATAGAAAGAGTCTGGACATAATTCTAACAAGATTTCAATCTTTAGAAAACAAAGGAATCTGAAATATTTGTTGTCTTCATTACAATAATAAAGTAGCAAATTATTAAACATCCTTTTAGTGCTTTAGTTATAATTTTTAGCTGTGTGGGACATATGGACTCACATTGGACTCTAAAATACTTAAAGGAGTTTCTGATTGACTTTAGGACTGCAAGGTGTCCAGAACCTGTGGCTGCAAAACAAGCCCAAATCATCACCCCTCTACCACCATGCTTGACAGTTGGTATGAGGCGTTTGTCCTGATATGCCATGCATGGTTTTTGCCAAACATCACACTATGTATTTTGGGCAAACATTTCCTCTTTGGTCTCGGCTGTCCAAAGGACATTGTTTCAGAAATCTTGTGGTTTGTTCACAGGCAGCTTTGCAAACCTAAGCTTTGATTAGCAGCACCTGGCTGCTACTTATCTTCTTAATTCCTCTGGAAGCAGTAAGGCGGTATTTTATTTTTCACAGGACAGCATTTTCTTTTTCACCTTAGATTAATCTGTTGATATGCAAACTCAATAGCCCTCTTTTTATCCACAGAACTTCAGAAATATAGTTTATAGTGTGAAAGCATTTAATAGTGTTGTTGAAAGCAAAGCTGGTCCTTCAGTTGGGATTGGTTGGGATCCAAGGTTAAAAATTAACTTCCTAATAAATTTAAGAATTACTAACACTTGCATGAGTAAAATAATTGTTCCTTTAAACTTAACCTGACTGAAATTTTCTGTAGTATTGGTATGTGGGACTTCTTTTTATTTCTTTCTTTAAAAAAAGGTTATAAACATGTTTACTTTTCCCATGTTTTTACCACTTTCCTCAGAAGACAGTTTATTACACCCAATGGAGAGCCATCTCACCAACATCAGCTCTAACTCCACTTCTCAGCCTCTCTTGTCACTTTTCACACCATACCCAACTAACTGCAGCACCTGGGGCCAGCAGTGGGGGACTCCATACCTGCACAGGTTAGCCCACCTGGACATGCAGCTATACCAAGAATTCTATGCTGTCTGGGTTTCTCTGATGGTAAGAGCAAATATTAAATAAACAGTGTGTTAACTTAAGGATTTTTTTTATCATGGCTTTGCTACTTTCATGTATTTATTTGTGGGGGTTTTTTTAATACTTGTCCAGCATTAGGACCCCACTTAAGAAAAAAATAGATTAAATTAGGAAGGAAAATATCAAAATGTGACTCACTAGATGAAATTCAGCACAGTAGTACCACCTTGCTGTGTGGAGGTACTGGGAAGAAACTTTGACTCTGCATGACCAATGAACAAGGTAAAACTGTATAAGAGTATAAGAAAACTGATTGTCCGTCCCCCTGCTGCAGGTGTTTAACTGTCTGATGCTGGTGGTTGGTGTGGTCCTCAACAGTCTGGCTCTCTACGTTTTCTGCGGTGCCTCTGCACACTCTTCAGCCTCTGTGGTTTACACCATAAACCTGGCTGTAGCTGACCTGCTGGTGGCCCTGTCACTACCTGCTCGCATAGCATTGTACCACAGTGGGGGGAGCTGTGTGGCCTGCTCCTATGTCCACACCTTCAGCTACTTTGTCAATATGTACTGTAGTATCCTGTTTCTGACCAGGTGGGTGAATCATTACTTTATTCAACATATAAAGAGGACCTATTATGCTTTTTATTATTTTCTGTCATATATTCTTTTATAGCATTGAATGGTCAATTTAATATAGCCAAATTTTCAGCTAATGAAGTCAGTCTATTTAAGTGTAACCCCGTTGAGCAAAAGTTCAGCTTCACACCGCTCTAAATTCATTCCAGGTGTTTCCTACTCTTGTGCCGAGATGATGACAGTTTGGCACAGATTTCCTTATATGGTCATTTCATACCTGTGGCTCTGGCTTTGCCTGAGATGCAGAGGTGGGACTTACAAGCTGGTTTCTGTTTGTTGAAGCCAGGCGAGGGGCAGCCAGTCAGAAGGAAAGGAGGGTTTTCAGGAGTGAGGCCATAAGCCTTTCATGCATGAATTACTTCTTCAGTTAAGATTTTTTTTGCCATCATAGCAGTGCTGTGGCTACCATGCATGAACAAGTTAAAAAGGCAGAAATTAGAAATACTTTTTTCAAAAAGTGGATGAAGTTTGGGGCTTAAAGGGTCAGCTGCATTAAAAAGAATAAATGAATTTAAAAAATCTTGTTTTTTATGCAACACTACTCAAGTGAAGTCCCAGAATAAAAACATGCACCTGGAAGAGCAAAATAGGTCCTCTTTAAATGAATGAACTCTTCACCATGTGCAACAACAAGAAATATGCTTCTCCTCAATATGCCTTTATTCATCGATGACCTTCCATTCAGTATCTGTATAGATCGGTACCTCGCTGTTGTGCATGCATCCAGTACTCTCCATAGATGGAGGACTATAGGAGCAGCCAGGTGTGTCAGTGCCACCGTGTGGTTTATTGCAGTTGTGGTCACCTACTCTTTTCAGGTGAAGATACACACTACCAACACAGCAAATACAGACAGAGCTTACATTGTATAAATCTCCAAATAAACCTGGAACTTTTCATTAGCATCAAAATGTATCCAAGTCATGAACAAAACTGATGATTGTCAGTTAAAAAATTCAAGGCTAAAATCTTCTTTGGAGGAGATAAAAGGTGTCGACTTAAGATGTTGCAATATGTCAAAATCATGAAACAAAGTCTGTAGAAGTTATTTTTTTTAAAAATAAACAGTTTGCAAGGATAAAAAATGAACTCTGGAGTGTGACTGACAAGACATTCTGACAAGTTGGGAATGGGGAACTGTTAGTTGGATACTTGTGATTAATTTGGAAACAAGTGAGCAGTCTATAATATGACAGGAAAAACTGAGAAACTTGCCAGAATTAAAGTGGCAAAATCTTTCTCCTTCATCTTCTGTTCTCTCCAGACCACAGCGTTGGAGTTCAGCTCTTCCTGTATGGTCCTCCCTGCTCTCTTCTACCTGACTATCCTGGAGTTCCTACTCCCCTTGCTCGCTGTGGTGGGTTTCACTCTGCGTGTCACCTGTTTTCTCTCCTCCAGCCAAGGCCTGATGCCCCAGCAGAGCAGGGCGAGGAGGACGCGTGCCATCAGGCTCTTGGTAACTGTCCTGGTGGTCTTCACTGTCTGTTTCACACCCTTTCATGTCCGCCAGGTGCTGGTTTATTTCCAGGTCACAGTCACAGGGGAAGGGCTAGGGCAAAGGGCAAGGCATGTGCTTGCCTATCACATCACGGTGACGTTGAGCAGCCTGAACAGCTGCCTGGATCCAGTAGTTTACTGCTTTGTGACAGACAGCTTCAAGAGAATGTGGAGGATGAGGAGAACGGGAGGGAGAGAAGAGGATGGGGAGATGGGGCTTACAAGTGGAGTTGAAGGGGAGAGGAATTCAGTAAATAAATGTTCTGGCACAGCACTGGCGATAGCTCACAGCATAGCCACACTCACCCTGACAAGCACACCCCTCTCTGCAGCAAACACAGACCAGTCTGCTTGGACAGGTGGCCAACCCTCAATAACCAGTGATGGCAAATTTCAGAGAGACAATTGGAGAGAATGACTCAAAAACTTATGGATAAATGCAAAAAGATTCAGAGGCAGTACCTGCAGGCTCCCTCCATCTACACCTTGTATTGATCCATGTCCTCACTTCTCCACCTTTCCCTCCACCTGTGTTTGGATGTTGTACTGTGACTCATGAGAACGAACTCTGGATGGATGTGTTTGCTGTGAAACCAGGGAATTTATACTGCTGCAGAAATTACAAGCCTCATTTGGTTGTGACTCTAAGAACAGAAAAAGCATGGATTATTATTAAACTACAGTTTGATATTTAGCATGTGCTCCAGTAGTACCTAATGCACATTAACCATGTTAAAAGGAAGCATATTAGACAAAAAAGATTTTCAAATCGTTCCAGTAAAATTGAAAACTTTTAATTTGATTAAAGAAACAATATGCATTTAGCTATTATACTGTCTGGAGCAACAGAATGCCTCCCTGTAGTGTGGTGGTTTACACATTCGCCTGACAACAAAACGCTTCCTTGTTTGTTTCCAGGTGGGAACTAAAGCCCCTCTCATCATGTAGGGTTGCATCAGCAAGGGCATCCAGTGTAAAACCTCTGCCAAATTACCAATGCGGGTTAATCCGTTGTGGCGACCCCTTGGGGAGAATATAAGGAAGCAGCCGAAGGTATATTTTTACTGTCTGGAGCAACAGCTTCTGTGGCTTTGACTATAGTCTCAAAAATGGCCAAACATAATTTTCTTTTTAAATTCATCACATTAATTTTGTTCTAAGAAATGACAACTATTTTCACTACTATTCCATTGGGAAAATGCTGAAAAAAGTTCAGATTTGGTAAAACCACAACACAGCAGCTGTTCCACAGAACACCCAAGTCCATGGCCTCAACAGTTCAGACCTGTTGTGGTGGCACAACTTCCTGCACAATATTAAGAAGTGTTTTGAATGTTTTGAGTCATTATTGCTTTGCACTGTGACACACTGATCAATATTGCAACATTTGGCTGAATATGAGCAGACAGTATAGCCCTGTGCACTTCAGGATTCATCCTGCTACTTCTGTTAGCAGTCATATCATCAGAAAACACAATGCCACTGGCAACCATACATGCCCATGCTATAGCATTGTCTCCACCATGTTTGACATAATGTGGTATGGTTCGGATCATGAGCTGTTCCTTTAGTTCTTCATATTTTTTCTTCCCATTATTCTAGTACAAGCTCCTCTTGGTTTCATGTGTCCAAAGATTTTTTTTTTTTCCTGAACTGGGAGGCACTTTTAGATGTATCTTGGCAAAGTCTAATCTGACTTTCTTATTTTTAAGTGCAACCAGTACTTTGCACCTTGTTGTAAATGATTTTATTTAAATTTATAAAGGTGTCTCATGATTTTAGACATTGACAATGATGCACCTACCTCCATGAGTGTTCTTGACTTGGCTAGATACAGTAAAGGGGTTTTTCTTAACCAAGTAAATCAGAATCAGAATACATTATTCATCCCGGGGGGGAAATTTCTGTCTGAAGTCTGCAATCATCTACTGTAGTTGCCTTCCATGGTCTTTCAAACCTTTTGGTGGCACTGAGCTGGCCAGTGCATTCCTTCTTTTTAAAAATATGCCAGATTGTTAATTTGGCTGCTCCTACAGTTTTTGCTATCTCTCTAATAAGTTCATTTTGGGTTTTGTCAGCCTAATAATGGCCTCCTTCAGTTGCATCAACATCACTTTGGACTTCATAATGAATGCTTCAGTGAGTAGCTTCCAAATGCAAGTTCCACACTTTGAATCAAATCCAGATGTTTTATCTGCTTAGTTTGCCACAGAATAATGAGGGAACAGACTTCATCAAAACTGCTTGTTTTGTGGCTTGTTGGTCAGTTGTTCCATTGCTTTTGAGCCTCTGAAAATGGCGGAATATGTACTAAAATCACTGTAATTATTAAACAAATCACACATCACGTTTTTTGTTAAGCCCTTTGAATTAAGGCTGAAATTCTGCACTCCAATCACATGTTGATTGATTTAAAATCATATGTATTGGTGTATAGAAGCACTCTTTTGTGTGTTTTTGTGTACCATTTATTTGACTGATTTGATTTATCTATAATTTTTTTGACTATGATTCAATGATATTTCTTTCTCGAGTCACAGTGGAGGTTAAAAGCATTCAAAAATTACATTAGCAACATTAAAATGTAAAATGACAAAGGACAGCACTGAAGTCTTGAGTCATCTCACTTACATAAGATAAATGCTCTTTTCACATGTATAAACATTTATTCATTAAAGAGCATGTACTGTGACATATCTTGATGTATGCTCAATCAGCCAGGCAAGTAACACTTCAAAAATTGATTCTGTTCATCTGGACACAAAGTTTTCCGTAGGAGAAACGTTTCGTCACTCATCCAAGTGACGGAAGTTACGGAAAACTTTGCAAGATGGCGAAAGGTGGTTAATCAGCCATCTTGCGTGCTGTTTGTT
>VUQH01060362.1:0-13719 GCA_015106775.1 Etroplus canarensis | reverse complement strand
GAGAGAGGGCAGTGAACTTTTGAACCAGATTGTTTAACACAATCTTGGAGAATGAGAGAATGCCTGAGGAATGGAGAAGAAGTGCGCTGGTACTAATCTTCAAGAATAAGGGTGGTGTGCAGAGCTGCAGTAACTACAGAGGGATCAAGTTGATAAGCCATACCATGAAGATATGGGAAAGAGTTGAAACTAGGTTAAAAAGCGAGGTGACCATCAGCGAGCAGAACAGATACAATGTTTGCGTTGAGAGTGCTGATGGAGAAGTATAGAGAAAGTCGGAAGGAGTTGCACTGTGAATCTGATATGATATGATAGGGTGCCAAGAGAGGAACTATGGAATTGTATGAGGGAGTCAGGAGTGGCAGAGAAATATATGAAGGTGGTGCAGGACATGTATGAGGACAGTGAGTAGGTGGTGAGGTGGTGCAGTAGGAGTGACAGATGGGTTTAAGGTGGGGGTGGGATTACATCAGGGATCAGCTTTGAGGCCCTTCTTGTTTGCAATGGTGATGGGCAGGTTGACAGATGAGTTCAGGCAGGAGTCTCCGTGGACTATGATGTTTGCAGATGACATTGTGATCTGTAGTGAGAGTTGGGAGGAGGTGGAATGAGTGTGTGAGTGAGTAGGAGGCAGGTGGAATGGTGAAGATGCAAGGAGTAGAGGTAGTGAAGGTGAATGAGTTTAAAAACCTGGGCTCAGCCACCCGAAGCAATGGACTGTGCACAAGAGAGGTGAAAAAAGAGTGCTGGCAGGGTGGAGTGGGTAGAGAGAGTATCAGGGATAATTTGTGACAGGAGGATGGCAGCAAGAATGAAGGAGATGGTGGCACTGACAAAAAGACAGGAAGCAGAGCTAGAGGTGGCAGAGTTGAAGATGCTGAGATTTTCACTGGGAGTGACCAGGATGGACAGGATTAGAAATGAGTACATTAGAGGGACAGCTTAGGTTGAGCAGTTTAGAGACAAAGTCAGGGAAGCAAGGTTGAGATAGGTTGGACATGTGCAGAGGAGGGATAGTGGACATATTGGAAGAATGATGTTGAAGATGGAGCTGCCAGGCAGCAGAAAAAGAAGATCACAAAGAAGGTCTGTAGGGTCAGTGAAGAAGGACATGAAGATGTTGAAAGGATGTTGGAGCTGCCAGGCAGGATGAAAAGAGGAAGACCACAGAGAACATTCATGGATGTAGTGAAGGAGGACATGCAGAAGGTTGGTGTGAGGGAAGAGGATGCAAGAGTGAGATGGAGGCAGATGATTTGCTGTGGCGACCCCTAACGGGAGCAGGCGAAAGAAGAAGAAAATGATGATATTTTGAAAGTTGTAAATAGGACTTCCCTTGTTAACCCAAAAACTAATCATGTCGATATTCTGGATCAGATATGGATGAATCCTGCCAACAGGAATTGCCAGTCCCTATCACTACACAAAAAGTCAAGTCAGTCAATTGAGATTTGCACAAGATGCAATTTAAAAAAATATATTTGCCCCATGTTAAAGATGAGGAGAGGAGAGGTGAAGAGAGTGCAGGCAGGGAAGAATGTGTGGAAGAGTGTTGGGGGTGCTTTGTGACAGAAGGACCAAAGAGTTACAGGGAAGGTTTATAAGACAGCAGTGAGGTCTGCTATGATGCATAGCTTGAAGACCATGGCACTGACAAAAAGTCTGGAGGTGAAGCTGGAGGTGGCAGAATTGAAGGTGCTGAGATTTTCACTGGGAGTGATCAGGATGGACATGATTAGAAATGAGTGCACCAGAAGGACAACTCAGATTGAGCAGTGTGGAGATGGAGTCAGAGAGGCAAGATTCAGATGGTTTGATAATGTGCAGAGGAGGGATAGTGGATATATTGGAAGAATGATGTTGAAGATGGAGCTGCCAGGCAGCAGAAAAAGAAGATCACAAAGAAGGTCTGTAGGGTCAGTGAAAAAGGACATGAAGAGGGTTGATGTGACAGAAGAGAATGCAAGGGATAGGGTGAGATGGAGGCTGATGATCCGCTCTGGCTAACCCTAACTGGAGCCGCCAAAAGAAGAAGAAGAAATTAACTGAACCAAAAACATAACCTCCTTGACAAAGATAATAATTATCAAACTATATGTAATATGGTGCTATCGAAGTGCTTACTGCTGCATGACAGCACATTTAAATGTAGTAATTTCACAATGTTGTTGTTAAGTATTTAGTTTTACTTGTACTTACGTTATTAATGCATTTATTTGAACAGTAGTGTTTTTACACATTGCTGCTTTTGTAAAGCTAAAACTGAAGTAACAAGCTAATAGTAAAATCACTCACAAGAATGAAGATTGAGAAGGTCAGACCAGAGAAGAATATGCCACTTTTATACACTTCATATACTTCTGTATTTTGGAGCTGGATGTTGCAAACTGAAAGTCAAACAATAAAGTCTGGAGTCACCCTTCAGCACCATCTAGAGGTTGTGATATTAAACTACAAGAATTTCCCACAATTTCATGTTAAAGACTGTAATGCGTTCCCCTCGTATGTCTCTCTGTCCTGTCACAGGTTCTTCCAAAGTTGTCGTCATCCATCACACACGAGGTGGACAGCATCCTGGGGAACAAGCCCTATAGTAAAAAGGACTACCGCTCCTAATGTGCGGAATGGCCCCGCCCGGCAGGGCTGCACCCGGCCTGCAGCTGCAGCGCCCCACCTTTGCCTGATCCTCTGTTTGCTTGAGCTTTTACTGAGTGAGACCCTGGCGCATGAGTCTGGCCACACCAAGGCCACGCAGGGCATCTCATTTAGAGTTACAGGGATAAGATAAGAAAAGGGGGAAAAAATACAGTCACCTCCACTGGAAAGGACAGGACTGACAAAGAAAGACAAACATGGAAAAGAGAGGTTAGGGATATGCGCTCATTCTTAAATTAGTTATACATTCAATTCAGCTGAACATATTTTAAAACTATAGAGAAAAATACACTTATAAAAAAAATAAGCACACGCTTGCTTGGCAGCCAGATTTCCTTTTTCTTTTTTTCTCCTCTTTTTCTAAAACCGAATACAACTAAAAGGAAGATGAAGTTCATACTGTACGATTATACGAGAACTACTGTTGCACATGTACCATAGCCATGCATTTGTTGTTTGGACATTCTGTTTACAAACACCTGTGTACTGTACAAATCTATCAAAGTTTCTCTGAAAGAAAGTTTGCGTGTTGTCGACGTTACCAGAGCCTCCTCGTGGGCTTTAACAATCAGCACTTTAGTACTGTCAGTAAAGGTGTTAGAGGGTAGTTTTAAGGAGGGGAGAGGATGGGTATTACAACAGTCTTATCAACCATTGCACTATAGAATCACATCTCCTCTTGATAATTCCCTCTCTTCATCCTCCCTCTGTGTCTTCACTGGCAGTGCGTTTGTCCAGCCTAATGCTCCGATGCTCTGGCTGTTCTGAAGTGGCTCTGAAGTTCTGAAGTCTTCAGGACTTGAAGGATGTGGAGGAACGACGCTTCTCCATCCTGACCAGTGAACCACCTGCCATGATGGAGCTTAGGAGCTTAGGCTGGTGTGTCTGGGCAACTTGTGTGCCACTGAAGAGATGAGCTGTTTATTCATCCCTAACAGTATAAAATGCAGTCATGCTAAATCTAACACAGCTCCCTGCTTCACTGTGCTACCCAGCCACTGTTCCCGTTTTTTGAGGCTGTGGATTTGGTGTACAGGGAATGAGCATATCAGCGCTGGCTCCACATTTCATGGAACCCTCTTCTTGATCAAATTCAGTATTTTTGCCTTATTTACAGTTGCATCAAACGGTGTTTTGGGCTTGTAGATGAGCAGCTTGACAATTGCCTCATTGCACTGGTCACTTGTCCCCAGTATACAAGGGAATGCTGACTGGTAGATGTGGTGTTAGTTCCTCCCTAACTGTGAGGAAGGACTCGTGTGTCCAGTTAATCAGTGAGTGGCAGCAGCTCAGGGAACGGAGCAGGTGGTTTCAGTCATGTGTTGGCGTGCACAAAGTCAGGAGGTTGTATTTAGTCATCTGTCTTTCTTTCATTTGTGGACACTTTAGCGTGGCTTGAGCCAAAGATCTTCTTCATCTCTTTTAGACAACAACCCAGTGTTTCACTATTACTTCCTGCAAGATTATAAAAATCATCTTGAGGCATGTGCTGTTCCAGCTTGTAATCTATCTATGGTATGGACTTTACTCCATATATATCTTTACTTGACCAAGCTGTTATACTAGTTAACAAATATGTCCTTCATATACAGAATGCGTAGTACAACTAAGTGCTTTAGGATCGGTAAGGTTTGTTTCAGGCGGCAGATGACCTGAGATATGTCAAAAGTATTATTGCAGACATTTTAAAAATGCCCTGTATCATTCATTGTCCTTTGGGTGCTCTCTTACTGTGATTAAAGCACAAGTGGAAAGCATGTTACATCCTCTAAGCATGGACCCTCTTCACCCAGCCTACAGTACCTATGGGACAAACAAGGTGATGCTTTTCAGCTTACTAACACATGTAGATAACAAATCTTTACTAACAACTGATAAACAGTTGATACTTAGAAGAAAAAAACAAGTGCAGATTAAGATAACTTATATTAGTGTGAATGATATGAATGAGATTTAGAAGCTTCTTGGTTAAAGTGGAGGGGATGATTCAAGAGAACATCACTGTGTGGGGTTTGTGTGGATGAGGTTTATAGTCTGCTCGAGTATTACTCCTAAACAACGGCAAGGTGATTTAATATCTCTGCTGTTGTGTGTGTGCGTGCGTGCGTGCGTATGTATGTGTAAGTGAGCGAGTGAGGGGTTGAGGACAGCTAAACTAATCCCATGCTGTTGTATTAGTTGATCCCTGAATAAGTTTGATTTGCTGTGTCTTATATGTCTGAGTAAATAAAAACAGGCACAGGCCGATGCTGTTTTCTCAGAAGAAAAAAAGATAAGCAAAGAACATTTATTTCATTAGTCTGTGGAGTTCCTGTATCTTGATAGTTTCGTCTACAGGGAGTGGAGAAGAAGTCTGAGACTTAAAGGTACAGTTGGACATTTTGGGAAATGAGCTTTCTTGCTCATACAGAACTTGTATTTTGTCTGCTTGATATGAAGCTTATACCATTAACTTAGCATGAAGGCTGGAAACCAAAAGAAATGGCTTTAGGTTAAAAAATCTCTAAAGCTAACTGATTAACACATTATTAAATTCAATTCAGTTGTATTTATATAGTGCCACTTTACAATAGTTGACTAAGGGTGGTTAATTCTATACTGTAAGGACCTTACAGTATCAGACAGAAAACTCCAACAATCAGATGATCCCCTATGAGCAGCACTTGGCAATGATGGGAAGGAAGGAGTACTTTTAACAGCAAGAGACCTCCAGCTGAACCAGGCTCAGGCAAGGTTTGCCAACTGCTCTGACTTGTTGGAGGGTGGCGGGGAGAGAAAAATAAAAGCATTTTTACTTGTACATATAAGATATGTGCACAAGGACATTAAATAACAATTTGAGTGAATATCTTGTGAATTACTCATAAAACAGGACATCCGAGGCATTAATTAGTAAGCTTTAGAGATGTTGGTAGGCAGATTGTGTTTCTTTGAAGACCCTCTCTAATGAAAATAGTATTTTTTACCCTTGTGGATATGTCGATATGGTGTTTAAAAGGAAAATATAATCAGACAACTGCAGTTTACCAATGACGGTCTGATAAAGATACTGTAAAGAACCAATCCAGTGACTTGTGATGATAACTTGTCACAGTCTCAGTTGAGATTGTGGTTTATTAACATTAGCAACACATTATCAGCTGTTTGACAGCATGGCTAAGTCTTATGTTGTCACTGTGCACTTACATCTTAGTATGGAAGTGTTCTCATCATCTATGTGGGATTTCCCCTTCTTGTGTGTCCAGGTTGCACAGACACATGGAGTGGAGCAGAGGAAAGGAGAGACAAGTGAAGCGACGATTACATTAATTGAGTTGACAACTCGTTGCTCGTTTCTTTAACAGCATGGATGGTGCTGTCTGTCCCTCCATGTAGCAAAATAATGTGAGCGAAGCAGGAAGATGCAGAGGGAGGGATGGGTGAGGTAGGGACTAATTTGCATAAGCACCTTTGGCTGCTCCCTTGTATTTGGATGAATCCACATAGGTGATTTGGTACAGATTTTACACCGGATGCACTTCCTGATGCACCCCCATCATTGTGGAAGGGGCTTGTGTCTCCACCTGGGGTTAAACCAGGGATCTTTTGTGGGTTAGGTGAATGTGTAAACCTCTACAATATACTAAAGATAAAGCAGTAGAGCAGTATAGATTATTTTTGAACACATTTCTAAATGTATTATTTTTAATGATAAAGATTTAACCAAAGAAACTGTAAACAATTGTTTTCCCCTTTCCAGTCTTTGTGCTAAGCTACCCTAGCAAGCAGACTGTGGTGTATTTCCCTAAAATGTCCAACTTTCCCCTTGAACTTTATCGCTGTGCATTTTGTTTGGCCATCAGAGTTACATCTCAAGGTGCGGACCTGCTTGACACAGATACTGTGTTGTAATGAGGTTTACGCACACTGTAGAAATAACTGAAACTTTTGAAGCTTATGTGTATTTGTCTGGTGCCCTCACCTGTGTAGGAGAAATTAATGCTTTAAGAGGTCCTAGTTTCATCATATTTGCTGTTCTAACATGTGCTGTTCTAACATGAAACAGACCCACAGATGGATAGAGCTTATTTTACAGAAGGTTCTAGGTTATACAGAGAATATATTTTTATGTTTTAGCGTTTAATGCAGTAGAGAGAATTAAGAGAACTGTTTTTATTTTTTTCATCATGCTGCATTTTTCCTATTCGTATCGTATTGATTTTAAGACTGACAAAAAGAAGAAATTCTTGTGTGTGTATTATGATGATCAAATGCAATGGTATACCGAATTCACTCTGAAGGCGACATATTGAGAGCCTGGTATCTCTTGTACATACTTTGACCTTTGTATATATTTCTGGTTGTGATCACCTTTGCCTTTTCTCTTTTCATTTAGATTTTTTGTTTTTGCAGGCGTTGCTATCTGCACTGTGCTTGAATCTGAGATTTAGACAGGATGTACAGCTATGATCTTCAATGAAAATGAAATAATGATAAAAATAAGAATGGTAAACCAAACTTGTGTTTGTTTTCATTGCCATTTAAATGTAAAGCTTCATTTTGGCTCCTTTATTCATGATGTGTTTGGATTTAATAGAGCTTCAAAGTCTCTTTTATCCAGTGAAAAACAAAGATGCCGCATATTAAACTGTATACAACTGTGGGAAACATAAATAGGAAGCAGTTTATACAAAACATCCTAAAGAACGTGCAAATGATCTGAAGTGGTTTATACTGAATGTAAAAGTTATATCATTATGGCATAGGTAGGCAACAGGAGTGTGCTTTATTGTGAAATACAGTTGGGTCCATTTTGAGACCGTGATTTTTTTTGTAATCTTGCCTCTGTACACCACCGCAGTGGATTTTGAATGAAACAGGCAAAATGTGATCGGAATGTAGACTTTAAGCTTTAATTCAAAAGGATTTTATGAAAGAATTACATTAAGTAATTTGGAATTTGAGCATTTTTATACATGTTCCTCCATTTTCAAAGGCTCAAAATAATGGAACAAACTAACATAGTTTTAAATATAAAGTTTGTTTTTAATACCTAGATGAAAATCCTTTGAAGTCAATGACTGCCTTAAGTCTAGAACCCATGGACAACACAAAATGCTGTTTCCCCTCCTCTGAGATGCTCTACCAGGCTTTTCCCACAGGCACCTTCAGTTGCTGCTTGTTTATGGGTCTCTCTACCTTCAGTTTTGTCTTCAGTATCTGAAAAGCATGTTTGATCAGATGTCTGGCTTGACCGTTGAAGAATATCCCATTTCTTTGCCTTGACAACGTCTTGGGTTCCTTTTGCAGTATGTTTTCGGTCATTATCCATTTGCATTGTGAAGCACTATCCATTCAGTTTTGCATCATTTGGCTGAATGTGAGCAGAGTATAGCCCTGTACACTTCAGTATTCATCCTGCTACTTGTATCAGCAGTCACATTATCAATAAACACTAGTGACCTGGTTCCACAGGCGTACATACATGCCTATGCCATAACACTGCCTCCACCATGTTTGACAGTTGATGTGGTATGCTTCAGATCATGGACTGTTTCTTTCATTCTTCATACTTTTCTCTTCCTACCATTTCGGTGCAAGTTAATCTTGGTTTCATGTGTCCAGAGAATTTTTTTTTCAGAATCAGGCAGGCTCTTAAATATTTTCTGGCAAAATCTGGCCAGTAGTTTGCACCTTGTTGTAAACCCTCTGTATTTACATTAATGAAGGCATGCAGAGTTTGACAATGATGCACCTACATCCTTGCGCATGTTCTTGACTTGGCTAGATGCTGTGAAGGGGTTTCTCTTAACCAAGGAAAGAATTCTGTGATCATCCACTTTGTCTTCTGGTATATCCAGGCCTATTTGTGTTGCTGAGCTAGCCTTTTGTTTAAGAATGTTCCAGATTGTTAATTTGGTCACTACGAAATTTTTTGCTGTCTCTCTGATAGGTTTATTGTGCTTTTTCAGGCTATTACTGGCCTCCTTTACTTGCATTAACATCTCTTTGGACCTTTGGGCACAAAGTATAAAGATGTCTTTAATTCCTAAACAGTTAATGCAATTCTTTTGTCAAATCCATTGAATTAAAGCTGAAAGTCTTCACTTCAATCACATTTTGACTGCTTGATTTAAAATCCACTGTGGTGGTGTACAGTGACAAAATTGCAAATTGTCCCAAAACTTGTAGACCTTGTAGAACTGCCGCATAAAGTTCATGAGGATCATCATAATCTTTGTTGCACTGTACAGTAAAGCATCATAGCACCATTTAAATGAGGGTCATACTTCATACTGTATAGACTGAAAACTTCATAAAAATGAAATAAAAACTGCATCATCTTCAGTAATATCACCAACATCTTTACAAAATTAGATATTTTATGTACAGTACCTTCCACTGTATTTTGAGAGCAAACATATACAGCATAATATAGCGAAAGTGCTGCACACCTGACCACCACCTCCTGACGCTGCACTGTGGAAGTAGTTTGAGGAGAAATGCTTATCCTGAAAGTTTAAGGCAATTCACAGCCTACTAGTGGCAGGAGGCTGACGACACCAACTTAAAGAGCTCAAAGGACACTTTGGCACTGCAAAACAGAGAAAAAAAATTAAAAAAACAATCCAGATGGGCCCAAACATGGAATTGCAGTTCTCATCAGAGTCCAGTTCCATTAACCTTCCAGCTGGTACGGCTTCCTGTCTTAAGTTTTCATTGACTTGAGTCACTTCAGTGAAAACTTGCTCATCTGTCCCAGTTGAGTTTTCCAGCTGGATGGAGCCGCTATAATGAGTTGTCATTTTGTGAGTATCCTGAGCTGCTCCCATAGGTGAGGCGTGGAGGTCCGCCTGAGGAAACACGAACAAAGAGCCGTGAGTCCAGCTTAGCAAACACCCATCATTTATATTTGATCAGAACAAAAGACACACCAGAGGAAAGTGCAGCCTTGGCAGCTCTGCTTTGCACAAACAGTAACTAAACATTGTCAGCACTTACACTAGTCATTTACTTCCATTTCACCAAGTCAGCAAATATGTCAATTCTGTTCTCACTCAAGAGTGAGCAAAGGTTGTCACCTGCCCTCTGTGGATGTTTTCATGATGTAAGCATTAAAATAGTGTGTGTGTCTGTGTCTGTTCGTCACTGCTGTACCTTCCTGACAGGACAGTCCAATCCAGCTGTGCAGGCAGCTACAGTGGCCATTGCGACGGTCACATTGTGCTCCGTTCTCACATTCACAGGTCTCTGTGCAGTCAGGCCCGTAATGATTCTCTTTGCAGTCTAAGACGCAACACAAGAGAAAGCACTTTAATAAAACTACACAATAGTGAGTGCACAATTAAAACAGCAGGCTGGTGACCAACACCTTCTCCTGTCCAACAAGCTTTAGTCAAGCCTTTTCAGATTACTTGCTTTCATCTAAACTTGTTTCTGGCTTTATTTAACACACTGTTTAGCTTTGTGAAAGTAACGAAGTACAAATACAAATCTGAGCTACTTAATTCTTTATGGATTCAAAGTTTCCTTAAAAACAACAACAGTAGAGTGAAATTGATTTTTTTTTTTTTTTTGCAAGATACATTTTAATTTGAGATCAAAATATGATGAGAAAAACAGACTGGTTCTTCTGCCTTTATAGGAAACCACTTCTTCTCAAATAGTGTAAAAATATCTATTTTTTACATTAATATCCAAAAACACACATACACTCGTGTGAAAAACAAAAACACTTCATGATTCCTTAGCTTGTTGGATCACCTTTAGCAGCAATAACCTAAAGTAATAATTTTCTGTATGACACTATCGGTTTCTCACATTGTTGTGGAGGAATTTTAGCTCATTCTTCTTTGCAGCGTTGCTTCAGTTCATCGCGGTTTATGGGCCTTTGTTTATGCACAGGTCTCTCCTGTCCTGTAGCATGACCCATTTTCTGCCAAATTTTAGCTGTCAAACAGATGGCCTCACATTTGGCACGAATACTTTGGTATACAGAGGAGTTCGTGGCTGACTCAATGACTGCAAAGTGCCCATGTTCTGTGGCCATAAAACAAGTCAAAATCATCATCTTCACTACCATGCTTTACAGTTGGTATGCTGTGATATCGACCCCTGGGAAGATTGTGGCATTGCGTTAACATACACCTGAATGCTCCAGCCCAGAAAATTGCCAAAACTCCTGCTTTTATAGAGATGGCCACACTGGCTGATGATCAGTTAATAAAGTACATTGGATTAGTAGCACTTGACTGCTTCTTAACTGGCTAATTCCTATGGAAACAGTAAGTTGTATTTAATTTTTTAACGTAAAAAAATAACTTTTTCACATGACTATATATATCCTGGGATACAGGATTTAAATTATAAATTGCATAGGGAAAAAAAAGCTGTCTTTAATTTTGCCTTGGCATAATTTAATCTGTATTTTACTCTGCTGTTAAGTTTTACCAGGCACCACGCATCACAGGAGTCATTTTTATGCATTAACCTTTTTACTCAGGGTACATAACATTCATTTAGTTCATAATACATTTACTAATAGTGGTGTTTTTTTAATGTAGTTTTTCCTGCTTTTATTTAATATGTGATTACCTCCTTCACCCCAGATGGAGTGAAGCCTACGAGCTGGTTCAGGCTGGCAACTTGAGGAGCACTGTCTGTCTCTCACATACACACACACACACACACACACACAAGCATGCTTCTCTCTCCTCAAATCATACCAAGCATGTCCTCTTAACATAACGTCTATTTAAGCTGCAGAATTTCCCCATCTCTCCGTGTGACATTTCAGTCTCGCCACTATCCTGCATCACACCCACAGTTTCAACCCTTCCACAACCCACGCACCCACCTGTAGGCTGCGAGAGGATGTTTTCATTATACTCCCTAATTTCTGTACTCGTCAGATTTGCAAGGAATGATGAGCTGTAGTCTGCTGCTGTAATGAAGCAAACGGTTCAAACATGCGACGTCTGACTGAACTTAGAATGTAAAACCTCCTAGTGGACAAAGAATTATATAAAATATATACTGCTTAAATTTCTAATTACAAAACATAAAACATTTTACAGTTTTTTAAATAATATTTTGTAATTGCACTCTTATCTGAACCCATCAAACCCATCACTGGAACCTATTCCATTTAATTCTCAGAAATACTCCATTTTAGGTGACAGGCAAATTTTAACGTATGTCTACTTATATACATGCTCAAACTAAAATTCCTGCTATACTCATATAAGTGTGTGTGTGTGTGTGTGTGGTGGCCCCTGTAGTCTAGAGCTTTATACATTTGCCTTTCAAGCGAAAGGTTCCTGATTCCACATGGAGACACAAGCCCTTCTCACCGTGGAGGGTTGCGTCAGGAAGGGCATTTGGTGTTAAACCTCTGCCAAATTACCGATGTGAATTAATCCGCTGTGGCGACCCCTCAGGGAGAATACAAGAGAGCCGCCGAAGGTACTCAAATGTATATAAATCTCTCCTGTGTCTTTGTTACATGATTCAGTGCACTATACATAAGAAAAATCCCAAAATTTCTCAGATGCTACTGACATGAAGGCAAGTCAGCCAAAAATATTTTACTAATAAAGTGGAGATTGTGTGTTTTATTGGCCTCCCTGTGGCTGTGTAGCCTCAAAGTTTTAATAAAAAAAACTGGTGGCAGATTACCAATGTCACATCTGGGTCCATTCTTCCCAGAGGGGCAGAGACATCGTCCTGACACAGGATCACACTGAGCGTTATCTTCACAGTCACAGATCTTGGTGCAGCCTTGACCATAGCGACCCTGTTCACACACTGAGTGCAGGGTTGGGGACATGAAAAACATTTTTAAAGAGCATAAAACAGACAAAAACATGTGAGTTTTTATTTTCATCAAGGGACTGACCTCTGTGGCAGCGGGCTCCATGGTACCCTGGAGGACAAATACACTGACCCGACACTGGGTGACAGGAGGCTCCGTTCATACAGTCACACTGCAGCTGACACAGCAGGCCGTGGAAACCGGGAGGGCAGGCTAACAGGGGGATTCAGAGGTGGAAAGTAAAACTTAGCCTTTAAGCTTTAAATGCTGTCCATTAATTAATAAATGACAGTAAAACCCAGAGTTTAAGTGTAGAGTTTGAGGGCAAATACTCTGGATATCAAACCTCAGTGGCTCTTTTAATATACCTGTAAATTTTTAGTGTGTTCAGACTGAATAAAATAAATAAAAAATAAATAATTACAATTTCATTTTGACAAAGGTCATATATGGCAACATTTATTAAGTAAGAAATGTGGCTTATTTAGTTTAATGAATATTTCTTTAGGGTGCTGTTTTGGCAATTATACCAAGATTGGGTTTATATTAGTAGCTATAACCTATAAATCTATAATGTAATTCAACCTGTCAAAAGATAAGACCAAAATGATCTTAAATGTCCATCTAAACAGGTCACTGAGATATACTCACATTTTTTAAAATTCTAAATAATTTCCCGAAGCTTATACACTGTGCACAATTAGGCAAGTGAGTACTTTGACCATATCATGATTTTTATACATACTTTCCAACTCCAAGCTGTACAAATTTGAACGAACTTGAATTGTATTTAAGCATACGAGATGATGTGCATTTGTGTAATGAGGGAGGGTGTAGCCTTGGGAGCTCAACACCCTATGTCAGGTGTGCACAATTATTAGGCAGCTTCTTTTCCTCAGGCACAAAGGGCCAGAAAAGAGATCTAACAGACTCTGAAAAGTCAAAATCTATGAAAAAATCTTTCAGAGGGATGCAGCACTCTTGAAATTGCCAAGATATTAGGATGTAACCACAAAACCATCAAACGTTTTATTAAACAAAAGGGTTGCAAGAAATGTGTCGAGAGAAGAAGACGCAATTTAACTGCCAAAGATTTGAGAAGAATCAACTGTTAAGCTACCAGGAAGCCATTATCTTCCAGTGCTGTCATATTCCAGAACTGCAACCTATCTGGAGTGTCCAGAAGTACAAGGCGTTCAGTGCTCAGAGACATGGCCAAGGTAAGAAAGGCTGAAACCCAACCACCACTGAACAAGACACATAAGTTGAAA
>VUQH01060360.1:4107-27852 GCA_015106775.1 Etroplus canarensis | reverse complement strand
CTAACCTTAAACTTAAAGGTGTCCCAACAGGCACTTCAAGGTACCTTCATCCTTTGAAGGTGACATCAAGGTACAACAACTTTGCATACATGTAACTGTTGAATACTGCTTTTATAACACTCCCACTTATTCTACAGTTACAAATAAAATTTACTTCTGCTAAGTTACAAAGCACAACATCCTGTAACAATATGCATACACCACATCATGTTCAGTCTATTTCTCAGACATTCAAACTCTCTCACTCAGTGGCTCAGCCAGCAGATCAGCCAACATCTCCCTGGCATGACAATACTCCATTTCCACCACACCCCTCCAGACCAGTTCACGGATGAAGTGGCACCCAACTGCGACGTGCTCGGCTCCTCCGTGTCCCACCAGATTCCTTGCCATTACGACTGGGTGGCAGCTCAACCAGATCCCAAGTGTTGCTCTCCAACAACGACCCAAATCCAGAGTCTGCAGCTGCTTTCCAGTAAGTTGAGCACTGACCGGACAGAGCCTCCTCCATAGTTGCCGAACCTCTAATTGCTGCACAAAACGCTACATGAGCAACCTTTGAGTAATCAGCATACTCATCATATCCATGTTGGATTGGTGGCTGTCCTTTTCTCTGGTGTTGTGCCCTCAGCTTCTTCTCTGGTTTCTTTTTCACTGCCTGCTTCCCCCATGTCTTTGATTTCTATTTGCTGTCATTTCTTGTTTTACAGACTGTTTCTGTTGCCCAAAATCTGATTCACTGAAAATCACATCTCTCTTGATGATTAATTTCTTTCTCTCAGGATCATAGAGACCGGTATCCTTTTTGACAATCACTGTAGCCAAGAAAGCTTAGCTTCTTTGCCTTCTTGTCGAGTTTCTTCCTTTCACACATTGTCACTACGCAGTGTGCCTATCTTGCATCCAGATTCATTTGTGGCATGAGCCTTAAACTCTTTGAATTTGTCCAGAACTTCAGATTTGTGCTTCATGAAGTAGATCTTAACACATCGAGAATAGTCATCAATGAAAGTCACAAAGTATCTCTTACCTCCGATGCTTTCTGTAATCATGGGACCACACACATCACTGTGTACTAGTTTCATTTTCTGGATTGACTTGATTCGTCCTGCTGGCTTAAAAGGCTTGCGGCTCATTTTACCTTCTATACAACCCTCACATAATTCCAGGTTGCCAGATGGTGAAATATCAACCCCTTTTATCAGGCCCTGCTTCAACGCCTGAGTTAACTGTTGTACGTTTAAGTGTCCCAGCCTCTGATGCCAACAATCCAGTTGACCAGAGCTTTTGTCTTTAGCCTCTGTGACCAGATTTTCTTCTGCCAGTGTTGCTTCGTCTATCATCTCTGCTTTACAGTTTAGCTGTTACATCCGGTCGACAAGCTTACCTTTTCCTACCACCTTTCCAGAAGAGTCTTTGATCCAGCAGCAACTGTGACCAAACTGTACTATCAGTCCTTTCTGCGTCACAGCACAAACACTAAACAAATTGCTGGTTAACTTTGGCAGATACAGTACTTCACTCATGTATGCTGTCAGCTGCTTCTTCTGGCTAAGTTCCATGCTGACTTTGATGTGACCAGATCCATAGGCTTCCATCACCCAGCTTAACTGGCTCAGGCTTCTCGAACTTCTGATAGTTCTTCTTCTTCTTGTAAATTTTATTGGCGGTTGGCAAACAACAAAATAATGCATTACTGCCACCCACTAGTATTCCGTCCACCCACGTCATCCTTGCGCTTTGATCTGTTTAACTAAAGAAGAGTATAGAACCTTGATCCTCTTCTCCTTTGATCTTGTCTGCAGCCCTGACACTGGGGGATTTCTTCATGTTAGGTTTTACTGCCTTTTTCTCTGGTCGCTTCTTCTTCTTCTTCTTGTAAATTTTATTGGCGGTTGGAAAACATCAAAATAGTGCATTACCACCACCAACTAGTATCCCGTCCACCCGTGTCATCCATGCGCAGGGCCCGCGACGCTGGCGTCATCAGCCAAGGCCGCAGGCCGCTTCTCTCCTCTCTCTCTCCCTCCCTCTCTCATTCTCTGGTCTCTTGTTGTTGTTGTGGTAAATTTTATTGGCGGTTGGCAAACAGCAAGGTGCATCACCACCACAAAATGGTATGGAGTGTGGACTGGAATGCCACTCAAAAACACTCAAATCCTCCCAAACAATTTACACTGCCTTAAAAACTGGAATAAAGCCTGATAGCTTTCACTTCTTGAATCCTTCTGCAGTATCTAAACAAGATCCAGCCTCACCTTCATGAAACTAAGGTCTTGGATCAGTTGCCCTTTCTCCACCGGATACCTCTGACAGTGTAATATAACATATTCCACAGTCTCCTCTTCTCCACAGTAATCACCTTTCCCTGTATTATGCTTTCCTATCATGAATAGTGTAGTGTTCAAACCAGTATGCCCAAATCTTAATCTGGATATGACCACCTCCTCTCCCTGATTCCCTCCGACTCTCCTTTGAATTTTATACAACCATCGTCCCCTCCTTCCTTCTTCCCATTGTTTTTGCCATCTTTCCTTTATTTCTCGCCTTATAATGCTCTTTATCTCTGAACTCCCTTAGAGACTGTCAAAAATTGCCATTGCCGACTACATTGCAAGTCGTCAAGGCGGGGCGCTTGATCTTAGCCAAAAGGCTGGTCGCTTTACACAGTTAATGGCTTTATGCCCTACACCATTGCCCTTGAAACATTTGCCTTTGAATGTCACTGATGACTCCTTTTTTATCTGCAATGCTGAGTCATGGGTGCTTCCAGCTACACAGTCTAGTTGACTAGCTTTCCTTTTCTAGTCCTCATTTATAAGAACTTGCTTGACAGTTGAACTTGAAAGGGGAGGAGAGGGCCCACGGCCTTGGCTGATGAGGCCAGGGTTGCGGGCCCTGCGCAAGGATGACAAGGGTGGACAGGATACCAGTGGGTGGTGGTAATGCACTATTTTGTTGTTTTCCAACCGCCAATATAATTTACAAGAAGAAGAAGGAGAAAGTTAGAGTTAAGTCATCTCCTTTAGCTGGCAGTTACAAGCGTCTCATAGCCTGGGGGAAGCCTAAGGTACATTGAGCTGCTGCATCATCTCCAGGTAGAGTTGCACTGCCATCTGTGTGTCTCCAAACCTCTTTGGCCATCAGCAGGTGCTTCATCTGGAACTTCCATGTGGGCCAGTTAGAGCAATCCAACTTCTCTATCTCACACTTGTCTCCAGGTCCTGCCATCTCACTTGATTTGTAAGACTTGAGCCAAATTGTTCCATAATCCACAAGGAAAAAAAGTCGCCAATAAAATTTACAAGAAGAAGAAGAAGAAGAATTGTCCAAAATATAGAAGGGACAGGAAACTAGTTGGTGGCGGTAATGCAATATTTTGTTGTTTGCCAACTGCCAATAAAACTTACAAGAAGAAGGAGAAGAAATGTTACATATCTATGCTGAATTTGTAAAGAATGGTTATTTACTTATTTATTTAAAAACTTTGGCTATAAGACACATATTGATGCAATTTTGCGCAATTTCATGAAATTGCGTTTAACAACTTTGTGACAATCCATAATTAGAGGAATACTAGCATCTAAATTACAAGTTCTGATTTCATGATTTATTCATATTTAAGATACTAGAATGTATCATGCCACATACATGTCACACACCGAAATCTATCAAGAGCCCCTTCTTAGTAGTGCCTGAGTGTTACTCCTCTAGTTAGGACACTTCACTCACCTCGTTTCTGTTGTTGTTCTTACATAATTACTTACTGAAAACTCTAAGGCATGTTAATGCTTATCACACTCACACTGAGCGCACCAGGCTTCCCGGTGGTAAATCATTATTGTGGCATTTGAAAAGATGTGTTAAGACGTCAGCTCAGTGATCTATTCAACCACGTGTACGTCAACCTGCCGACTGCATAACTGCAGCCAATCAGGCCTGGCGCGTGCTTCAGCTTGGGATTATATGAGGTGGGCTGACCTCTGGTTTGCTTTCAAACTTCATCCAGTCACTTTTTGCTATTCTACCACCAACTTTGACTAACAATGTCGCATGCTGGTGCACAGAAGGTAAATCAGTAAATTGTGCTATTTTTACTAAATAATCTTTAAGCTTAAAATACATAATATGTAGCTTTATGCAGAAAATTATTGCAGAAAAGCTGTATTACTTAATTACCGTGTAGCTGTTGTAGCTTACAGGGTCATGCAGGGGCTTTTCTTTGTAATGTGATTTTACTGCATGCCTGAAAATGCATTGTTTTTTAAGGCAAAGCAATAACATCTATCGATCTATCTATCTATCTATCTGAACAGGGAAGTCCTCTGACATTAGTGCTAATGGTTGCTTCTGCATCCATTGGAGGGACTCTTCAGTATGGATACAATCTTGCAATAATGAATGCTCCCACAACAGTAAGTGTTTGTATGTGCATTAATGCCCCACTAATACATTTTGGCGATACAGTTAAATGTGGGTGACAAGGGTCAGTGCCAACAGTAATACTTCACTACTTATGAAGACTGTTTTGTGTTGCCTGTCTGTTATTTCACATGTGGGTCACAGTATGGCACAAACAAGAATTGGGTTCTTTGCATCTGTGATTAGTCATTCTTACTGTAGAACATGCAGTTTTTATTGTGAAGTAGAAACTAATTATGGATTCAGTGTTATGCTGAGTAGTTGCTCTGATAAATAAAGGGCACAAATTTTGATCACCAACAAGCAATTCTAGGACTTAACAATGCTGCAAACAGATTCTTCACATTCAAACTGTAATCAATAAATTAAAATTGGCTGAATGTGGGAGTTATTGTAGATCACCTCCATAATGTAAATAGACAGACAAACCAATACAAAAGCAGAGATATTAAGTTCCAGTTTAACTGTTGAGCAGCTGGCATGTCTTGTTACTTACTGACATTTTATTACTTGACTGTTTTTTTGTTTTGTTTTTCACAGTTTATCCAGACTTTCATCAATGAAACATTCTTGGAGAGATGGGAAATCCAGCTAGAGGACTACCAGGTGACATTGGTCTGGACAATCATTGTCTCTATCTTCTCATTGGGCGGGCTTGCTGGAGCTCTTATTGCAGGACCTATGACCATACGCTTTGGGAGGTAATGTATCACATTCATTTTGGCAAATGCATGATAGCACAAGTGCAGAAGGTTACAAACTCACACAACAATGTGCAGAGTGGAAATGATCAACCTGTTATGATTATTCATTGATTTTCTTCTATCATGTGAACATTCATATTATAACTAAAATCATAAAGATTTGGCTTTTGTTTTTGTTTTTTATACACATGTATCAGTTATGATTGCATACTGAATCTTTACTGTGAGTTTAAAGGATAAAGCTGGTATAATTCTATTTTTTCTTGTTGTCAAAAAAGCCCTCAAAGAAACTAAATGTCTAAGCATATCCTTTATTTCCTGGTGCTGTGTGTGGCACTAAAACCAAACAGATATTTTTTTTCATTTTCTAAGAAAAAATTAGCTTTTTATACAACAAATATTCCTACATCATATCCCAACTACACGGCTAAACAGCAGGTCGATCAGTATGTATTTTTATAAGACTTAACACTTTTGAAGATAACTGTTCTTATTTCTCTCCTTAAGGAAGAAGTGTCTGTTGTTGAACAACATTTTTCTCATGAGTGCTGCACTCCTAGCACTGACAAGTAGAGCTGCTAAATCTTTTGAGATGATCATTATCTCACGTGTCTTGGTTGGAATAAATGCCGGTATGTTAAAAAATACAAATATTTTTGGGTTTTTTTTTCAATCAGTTACATTGTTCGATTCTGCTCTCCAATGTGCATACAGCAGACAGAAACAAATGAGAATTTAAGTACTATTATACTATTGTGATAACAAAGCAATGAAAACAAAATATGACATAATAAAAAAATTAAATATTGCTCAAAGACTCAGTTTTTTTTCTAAAATTTATTTTAAAATTTTATTTATTTGTTTAATCACATTTTTTGCAGGTATTAGCATGAACGTCCAGCCCATGTATTTTGGAGAAAGTGCACCAAAGCACTTGAGAGGGGCTGTTTCTTTGTCATCAGCTGTTTTTACAGCATTCGGTGTTGTACTAGGACAGGTCGTAGGACTCAGGTTTGTTCATTAGGGGGGGCTTATATTTTTCCAAATAGTGTAATCTTTTAACAAAAAATGTGTTGAGTTGATCTCAGAGAGATTAGCAATAACACTGTGGATTATCTATTTAAAGAGAGATTTTGGGCAGTGAGCCATGTTGGCAGTACCTTCTTGCCAGTAATGCCATTCCTGGCCTCATTCAGCTCTTGACCCTGCCGTGGTTCCCAGAGAGTCCCAGATACCTGCTCATCGACAGGGGAGACAAGGAGGCTTGTATAAATGGTGGGTACTGTATTATGTCCACCGCTACTGAACAGTAATTACAGATAGTAATGTTAATGAAATTTTACATTTAGTGTTTGCATTTTATGCTTTATACTTCTACTTAATTACTCCACTAAATTTAAATGGTAAATATTTTATTATAAAATCCCCCCAAAAAATTAAATTATGAGATACATTTTTCATATATAAGAAATATTTTTTTTTTAATGATGAGTTAATTCTCTGGTATTTGTGGTTTCTTCCTGGTCAGCTCTGAGACGACTGCGAGGTTGTGAGGTCCAGAGCAGCGAGCTTGATGAGATCCTTCAGGAACAGGCTGAAACCAGAGGAATGAGGCCAAGCCGACCCTGGGAGCTTTTTAGTGATCGCGCTGTACGCTGGCAACTCATCTCTGTCATGATCATTAGCAGTGCTATGCAGCTCTGTGGTAATGACTCGGTAAGAAGAAATGGCATCAGTGTTGTGATCTGAGAGATGTGTGTGTGTTGTGCCTCTGGGGGTGTGTTTGGCTATGAGACATCATTATATAACACACGAAGATTACTGTAACTGATCTTAAGGTACGGGAATCTTCATTTAGCCATAGGCTGATTAGAAGTTTGATTAGAAATTTGAGATGAGCCATCACCAATTTGTGCCATGTATAGGTGTCTGAGCATTCCTGCATTTGACATTAATTATGTATACTGGTGATTAAGTATCAGCCCTTACTGTTCTACTCAGTGAATATGTTATGTCTGTTGTTTAGCCTAAAGACCACTGTCATTTTGCCCGGTATATGAATCTTCATAACTGCGTATGGGCTATAGTTGAGTTACAAGTTGCATTGTCACCAGAAAAATGCTGACTAAATAATCATGTGTTGCAAGGATTTTAACCACGTGCTTGAAGTTTTAGAGAGGGGAGTGGGTATTAACACAATTACCTTTGTACAAATACTGGGTTAATCAGCTTATTAAACACTCATAACAAGGAATAATGATTTTCGGCACTCTTACATCTTCTGCTCTTCTTGCAGATTTACTTCTATGCATCATATGTGTTTAAAGAGGCTGGAATATCAGATGATAAAATCCAATATGCCACAATCGGCACTGGGACATGTGAATTCACAGCCTGTATAATGTGTGTAAGTATCCATTATTAAAGCTCACATTATGTAACAGCTACATCCTAAGGGAAACTGTTGTTTGCATGATTACTAAAGCTGTAATGCAAACTGCAGGGTAAGAACTGAAAATAGCCCCTAGTAAAAACAGTTGATAAGTTTTACATAATGTTGTATCAGTGTGATATGACAATAATTTTAAGCAGGGTACACAACGTTCTTTATAGTTACCAAGACATTAAAAAATGGCAACTGCTAAAAAGTGATGAGAAACTAGTATTTCCTGTGTATCTCTGAATGGTTCATACAAAGTCACTGGACACACAGATTAAAGGTTGAAGAAGCCATTCTTAAACTGTGGGGTAGACCCTTCTGGTGGGGCAGTGAGTGTGTACATGCAGGCAAATAAACAGATGATTTAAACTCAACTTGGATCTTTTTTATTGCTGATAATTGACCCAAAAATGAGGATGAGGAGGCATTTCTAAGGCATAAAAATTTCAAAGGCATACATTAACATTTTGAAGATTTTGAAAATGAAGTACCTGCCATAAGAGGGACAACATGAATATTGACTGAAGAGAAACAGGGGTATAAGTAGAGTCAGCCTAACGACTAATGAGAAATTGGAGGGAGAGGAGTACAGGTGACAACAACAAAGGAATCGGGGCAACCACATGAAGCAAAACTAAATACATAACACAGGACATGACAGAGACCAAAACAAGAGAGGAAATGTGAAAGACTAACCTAAGTACAAAGTAACTCAAAAGCACACATGGAAAATACAGGGGATAGAAGGACAGATTATAAAACATAACTACTTGGAATGGAACTCTAAGAGCCTGGAACACAATGAAAATACACAACTCAGAAACTAGAAAAGAAATTCTAAAAACAGAATAATAACAGAACATGAGTCTCAAACATGCGGGTACAGAAGAAATGAACAAGAATAGAACTGAGCCAGTAATGGCGGCCTAGAGTAATACTGAATATCTAACTATGTAAGACTGAAAAACCCAACTAACAAAAGAAAGAGCACGAGCAAGCCAGACATATTACGAACATAACCTAAACATTAAAAAAAAAAACAGACCATGAAAGAAACATGACATGCAGCAGCATACCACATGTAGGTATGTAGTTTAGCTAGAAAAGGCTTTTTTGGTAGCAACCTTGATACAAGGTCAAGCAAAGCATTATTTACTTCTAATAATAATAATAAGAAGAAGAAGAAATGCAATTAAGAAATGCTTTGGGAAATTACTGTGTTACAGTAGCCAAAAGCTTAAAAAAACAAGTTAGCTCAATTTAAAAAATCACAAAACAGAATAGTTGGAAAAATTTTAAAGATTACCCTGAAGAAGGAGGTCAATTAAATAAAAAATGCTTAAAAATAAGAAAAGCGTTCAATAAATCAAAATATGATACAGCAAGAAGTTTAAATCTGACATGAATGCAGGTAATGTGGTATGCGGTTGTAAAGATTTTCTCTCTGTCCTTGTGACAGTGGAACTGAAACCAATGTTAGAGAAAGTGTACAGCATGTCCAGTAAGTGAAGAAAATTAATCACACACTGCAAACTGCTAAATCCATCAGTGTGTTGTTTATAGGTCAGAGCAACAAGAAATAACACATCATCTCTGTTTTTTTTTCACATTTCAGCTTAAAAGTATGTGAACACAACACTGAGTGACCTTCTAGCAAAGGAAATGGGTTCATTGTAATGAACTTTAGGGGTCCTGATAGGCAGATCTTGTCTGCATGAGAAAAGACATGATTGTTCTTAATATGTTCTAATTATAAGTTATCTCACGTGTCAGCTCAAGCAGTATATTTACTACCAACAGGGGACTTTTCTTAGCTTTAACTTATTTACTGTACAGATGTAGATAAAGTTATTTAGTTAGAGTATTAGCCTTCCCTGCTTCCCAACAACAAACCCGCCAGTTTTGACTAAAAATATCTAGTTTGTTGATAAATGGCACAAGACAGAGGTGGGCTTAATTTGAAATAATGTATAGTGTAATAGTTAGATTATGACCATATTAACTCTACATTTATATTGGGTTAATTAAAAAGTTTTTGATTTAATTTTTTTCATTAGGTACTTTTTACTGCTGGATTTTAGTTACCTTATTCTTGAGTCTGCGTTATCATTTGATATAACAAAAAGAGTCTGATAAATATTCTTGATATTTTCAGAACCTGCTGATAGAGCGCAAAGGTCGGAGGTTCATGCTGGCTGGAGGCTTCATTCTCATGACCGTCTGGGCTGTTGTCTTCACAATCGCTCTGTCTTTTGAGGTGATGATCTTTCATTGCCTTCTTTTTCTTCTTTTGGCTGTTCTCTTTAGGGGTCACCACAGGAGATTATCTGCTTCCATCTCACCTTATCTCTTGCATCCTCTTCTGTCACACCAACCTTCTCTGTGGTCTTCCTTTTTTCCTCCTGCCTGGAAGCTTCATTGTCATCATCCTTTTCACTGAACCATCTTCACTTTGCCTCTCTAACTTTTATCTCCAAAACCTGAGCTCAGGCTTAGCTGTTTCTCTGATCCTGTCCATCCTGGGCATTCCCACCCTCCCTGCACTCTCTTCTTCACCTCTCTTGTGCTTTACTAACTTGCTGTGGAATTACAGTGAAAATAGACTAGATTGTGTATACGTACAGTAAAGGATTAGCATCAGTTCATTTTTGTGATAGATATGGGATTACAATGTTGAATCAAATTTCTGTTGTAGGATGGTCAGTTTAGAGTCAGAGGTCAGCTGTATTGTGATTGCTAAAATAGTCTGCAGGTTTCACCAGACTGACTAAAAGCATTCTGTCAGTTTTTATCACACTTTAGTTAGTTTTCTTTGTTATTAAGGGCTATGAGCGTGAGAAAACCAGTGGTAAAGAACTGAGACATGTCACTGTCACAGTCAGACAACTGGGAGGCATTATGAGCTTTTATGGGCATTTGGACAAGTGTTGAAATTTAACTCTATAGAAGAAAAATACCTAATGGATTAAGAATTGAGGTAAGAGGGAGCGAGGGATTTGTGTGGGATGTGAAAGTTTCATAGATTCATCTTATTGTAAAAACAATGTTCTTGCCTTTGAGACTACTTTCTTCCCCATATCCAAACAGCATTATACAACCTGGATGTCATACCTGAGCATGGCCTGCATCTTCACTTACATTCTCAGCTTTGGCATGGGACCGGGTAAGTTAGATAGCTTTAGGCAGTCTTTTACCAGGATTTTATGTAAAGCAGACTCAGAATGTCTCAAGATGTAATAAATCTACTATAAAAATGAAATGTGATGATGTAGTATTATCTACATATGTTAGTTACTCATCAACATATTCACCAGCTCTGAGCAGCTTACCAGGTACTAATGCTACAGTAAAGGTGAATGTTGAGAGTAATTTAACTATTAAATGAGCTCTAAACAAAAACATTAATATAAAAAATTAGACTAAACTCTTATCTCTTATGTAATAAACTATTAAAGTTTGCTTACCTTAATTCATCTCCAATTCTAAAGTGAAGAAACTGATCAGTTTAAACTCTGATGTGGAGTATTACAGTGATGTATAAAAGTGTGTTATATTGATTATGCTAATCAATATGATTGTTTTGTTTGTTTGTATTTCTCAGCTGGAGTGACTGGCGTTCTTCCTACAGAGATCTTCAATCAGACCACTCGACCTGCAGCCTACATGATTGCTGGCTCCATGATGTGGCTCAACCTGTTCGCAGTCGGAATGATCTTCCCATTTTTAGTGGTCAGTCTGTCGCTACATCCGCTCTTCAGGGTCTGTCCACCTGTCTGTGCAGCCATTCAATTCACAACCCTGCAGTGAGGAGAAGCAAGCACAATAGAGTATTTTGGTGTACATGTACCTATAAAATTAGTATTAAGGCATGACATTATATTCAAAGGAAGAATTTTCCACAAATAAGACGCTTAAAAGATGTCTAGATGGTACATAGCAGCAATGTTCAAATCTGGTTAGTGTTCAGCATAATGGTTTGTTTTATGTCTGTGGACTATTATTTCATACTTCTCCTTTCTGCTCTGTGTTGTGTACCAGCAACATAAAAGTGAAAATCCTAAAACAAACAATCAAGAAAAAAAAACAACAATGGGACACATGGTTTTATTCCACGTAATGAAAGCAATAAATCAAATAAGATCATAGCAATTAGGATAGTAACGTAGTCTGGATTCTGGTGGTCAAGTCAGGTCAGTTTGACCAAAGTGCTGCACAGCAAGTGCAGCACAGTGCACTGGGATGAATGACAGTAAATTAAAACTAATCTGAAAAGACAAGTGAGAAGAGGTATGTTTTCAGTTGGGATTTTAATACTGTTAGTGAGGCAGATGATCTAATCTGAAGAAGGAGGTAATTTCATAGTTTTGGAGCTGCAACTGAGACATCCCAGCCAGCTGTAAGAACCAACAAGGAATTCAGAATCACTAAAAGCTGCTGATCAGTGGACCTAAGCAAGCGACAAAAGCTCTGGTAGATAACCCGGAGCAAACCCATGTAAGCACTTATATGTGAGCAACTCTGTTTTAAAACTGATCTTATACGTCATTAGAAGCCAGCGTAACTATGCCAAAGGCACCTTATAGTGCCTCCCAGTGTCAAACTGAAGGAATGAGTGCTGAGGACTGCCCGTCTGGATGGCTTTAACATTCCTCCTATTGTTTAATGAGATATAACTTTTCAAATTATGTTGCTTTATTTTTTTTTCTAATGAACTCATGTCTGACAGCTTGTTGTCTTTCCTTTACAGAGGGGGTTGCGTGAGTACTGCTTTGTGCCTTTCGGAGCAGTCTGCCTGTTGTCTGCACTGTACATTGGTATTTTTCTGCCTGAGACAAAGGGAAAGTCTCTGTCAGTCATCACACATGAATTCCACAAGCTCAACTTCAAAGGAAAGGACAAGCATTTTGAATCACAGACCAAAGCTCAGTACCAGTTGGGTGAAGTGTGTTTTTCCACGGCCTTGTAGACAGTCTTTTTGTCCTGAAACACACAATCATATTCATCATGTACCTCAGTTTGACCTGTTTTGCTTCAACGTAAAGAAAATGTGTGGTCTGGGAGCAACATTCATGTCATTGAAAGACATACAAATCCACTTTAATTATCATCTGGAGAGTGTTTTCTCTGAGGAAAATGGCAATTTATACAATTCATCTTTGACATTTTCACATATGTTCTTTGTTTTATGGCACTGATTAATGTGAGACAACAAGTTATTAAAACTGCTTTATATTAAGCATGCTGTAATGGAAGATAAATCATTTGGTCCGCAGAATGTCCTATTTTTTATGTCATCAGACACAGCTGGACACCTAAGACTTGACATTGAAAAACATATCTCACAATTAGTTAAGGGTTACATGAAAAATTTACTATTTCTGCCTGACCAATAAAACAAATTATTTTTTATGATGTTTTGCTCTTTTGTTGTATCACTAGATAAGAACAAAGATAAGATGTGTCACCACACACACGATTAAAAATGATAGGCTTGTCAGTCCAACCAGTTAAACTACTTCTCTCCTCTCACTTGGGAGGTAAAAGGACAAAGCTTCATACCTGAGCTTTCCGCAGAGTATCTTACTTCCTTCCTGTGTGGCAGATGCTGGAACTTCTCAACAAGAATGTAGTTAGAAATAATAATAAATAAAACATGTAGCACATTTATTTACTATTTAAGTGCAAACTGTACAACTGCATCAGCACTTTAAAGACTGGGTTAGTAATCTGTTTGTATATCACTCTGAGACAGGATGTTTCTAATTTTGGCAATATTGCGAAGATGATAAAAGGCAGTCCTACATGTTTGTTTAATGTGAGCATTAAAGGACATATCCTGATCAAAAGTGACTCCAAGATTCCTCACAGTGTCACTGGAGGCCAAAGTAATGCCATCCAGAGTAAGTATCTAGTTAGAGTGTTTTTGAGGTTTTTAGGGCCAAATACAATAACCTCAGTTTTGTCTGAATTTAGAAGTAGAAGATTACAGGCCATCCAGGTCTTCAAGCCATGCCTGTAGTTTAACTAACTGATTTGAATGTATGCCTTGTTTTCTAATAACATTGCCTAAGGGAAGCACGTATAACGTAAAGAGTATTGGTCCCAACACAGAACCCTGTAGGACTCCATGACTTACTTTTGTGTTTGAGGAAGACATCTCGTTTACATACACAAATTGGAATCTGTCAGATAAATAAGATCCAAAGCATCAGAATGCATTATCTTTAATAGCAACAGAGTATTCTAGCCTCTGCAGAAAGATGTTGTGGTCGACTGTATCGGCACTGAGTTCTCGGAGAACAAGCACAGAGACGAGTCCACTGTCAGAAGCTATAGGAAGATCATTAGTAACCTTCACTAGTGCAGTTTCTGTGCTATGATGAACTCTAAATCCTGACTGGAACACTTCAAATAAACCATTCCTTTGCAAGTGAAAACACAGCTGTTCTACAAGAACTCTTTCAAGAATTTTTGAAATGAAAGGAAGGTTGGAAATCAGTCTAATTAGTTAAGCTGGCTGGGTCGAGCGAAGGCTTTTTAAGTAGTGGTTTAATTACAGCCTCTTTAAAAGCCCGTGATACATAGCCCGTTAATAAGGATAAATTGATGATATTCAAAACTGAAGCATTAATCAATGGCAAGGCCTCTTTGAATAGTCCTGCAGGGATGGGATCTAACAGGCATGTTGATGGTTTGGAGGAAGCAATTAGTGACGTCAGCCCAGAGAGATCAACAGGAGAGAAGCAGCCCAAACCAACATCAGCAGTTGAAGCCGCCATATTTAATGGCACATCTGAGGGTAAACTACGAATAATTTTTTACTCTAATGGTTAAAAGTTTATTTGTAAAGAAATTCATGAAGTTGTCACCCCTAAGACCTAAAGCAATACATGGCTCAACAGATGTCTGACTCTTTGTCAGTCTGGCTACAGTGCTGAAAAGAAACCTGGCGTTGTTCCTATTTTCTAAGCCCTAGTTTTATGAAGGGCTTTTTTATAGATTAACTGCCTGTTTTTCCAGGCAAGATGAAGGTATTTTAAATTAGTGGATTGCCATTTCCTCTCCAGTTTACGCATTACCTGCTTTAAGACGTGTGTTTGAGAATTAAACCAGGGAGTCAAACCTATCTGATTTGTTGCTTTCTTTCTCAGGGGAGCTACAGTATCCAGAGCTGTACGTAGTGAGGTTGTGAGACTATTAACAAGATAATCAACCTCAGTGCAAGTAAAGTTTAGGTAGCTGCCCTGCATTGTGTTAGCACATGGTATTGAAGGAAATAATGGTGTTGGTCGAATCATTTCTTTAAATTTAGTCACAGCACTTTTCAATAAACATCTGCTGTAGTGAAATTTTTTCCCCAGTGCTGTGTAGTCCATTATTGTAAACTCAAATGTTATTATTATTAAATGTTGTTTGTTGTTATTATTATTAATGGTCAGACAGAAGAGGATTTTCAGGAAATATTATTAAATGTTCAGTTTCTACGCCATATGTCAGGACAAGATCAAGACTGTGATTCAAACAATGAGATGGTTCATTTACAGTTTGCAAGAAGCCAATTGAGTCTAATAATGAATGAAATGCAGTGCTGAGGCTGTCATTTTCAACATCTACATGAATTTTGAAATGTCCTACTGTATTTATTTTATCTGAACTGAGCACCAAATTGGATAAAAAGTCAGAGAATTCATATAAAAACTCTGAATAAGGGACAGGCGGACAATAAACAACAACATATAAAACTTGCTTTTGAGTTTTCCGATCAGGGTGATCAAGGCTAAGAGTAAGGCTTTCAAATGAATTACAACTCTGTCTAGGTATTTGGTTGATCAGTAAACTAGAGTTAAAGATTGCTGTCACTCCTCCTGCTTGGCCTGTGCTTCTAGAATTCTAACAATTAGTATGACTTGGAGGGGTCGATTCATTTAAATTGATGTATTCTTCCTGCTGTAACCAGGTTTCTGTGAGACAAAACAAATCAATGTGTTGATCAATTATTAAATCATTCACTAACAGGGACTTAGAAGAGAGAGACCTAATATTCAATAGTCCACATTTAATTGTTTTCCTCTGGTGCAGATGGAATGGTTACTTTATTCTTTGTGAATTTTTAAGGTCAACTCTTTTTTTTATGAATTTTTGTTGGATTTATTTTAGGTGGTCTTGGAACAGACACAGCCTCTATAGGGATAGGGTTTTGTGGGGGGTGACAGGAGGAGAGAAATTGCAGAGAGGTGCATAAGACTGCAACTCTGCTTCCTGGTCCCAACTCTGGACAGTCATGTTTTGGGGGGTTTAATAAAATCGGTGAGATTTCTAGAAATGAGAGCTGCTCCAAAGTGGGATGGATGCCGTCTCTCCTAATAAGACCAGGTTTTCCCCAAAAAAGTTTGCCAAATATTTATGAAGCCTACACAGTTTTCTGGACACTACCTAGACAGCCAGGGGTTTAAGGATGACATGCGACATGCAATAAAGATTACCAGAGAAAACAACATTATTTTGGCACAAACAGATACAAATATCCTAGACTGGATCTTGGCCATGATGGTTAACTATGTAATCTATGACAATGGCATAGATCACATGGCAAGAGACAAAGACAGACATGAATAAGGGAAGGCAATCAACGTTTATTGACTTAGCACATTTCAGCAAAGCACTTGGAATAAAATATGAAGGCATCAAGGTCATTGGACTGTGACAACCCTTTCAATCCTGCCTTCCTGCCTGCTTGTCCGTCTGGCAGCTTTCTGCAGGTGTTGGCGAGGAGGCATGGTTTGTCCACAATGAGCAACACTGGTAACACTGGGAAATACTGTGCTGTGCGGCTGTCCTCCTTGACTCACCCTTCAGGATTTTGGTTGCTGTTTTTTGTTTGTTTGTTTGTTTTTCTTGCACTGTACAACACTTCATTCATTATCTCTTCACTTCTCTACTCATTTGCACCACTGACAGTACTGATTACACCCACTTGTTTGCACATCTACCTTGTTGTCATGGCCACGTTTGTGAGAAGAGGCAACTCTTAAGAAAATGAAAAACAATATTTAGAATGGATCTGAAAAGTGTTATGTAACATGTTTAACATGAGACTCCATAAAAAAATGAGTGATAAGTGTGAAGTGATTACTACAGACTCATGTAATGGCATGGTGATTGTTATCCCTCTAATACAAACAAAAAGGATCATAGTGCACCACCCCACTTATTTTTAATAATCATTATCAATTAAAAAGAAAAAAGAAAGAATCCAAGATTAATTTTACTGAAATTAAGGTCAACAAAATAGCATCAACAAACTTTTTTATTTTAGCATCAATAAAATACATTTAATTTAGTTTCTCTACACAATTATCCCTGGTCTAATAGCATTGCAAAATGTTGGTTGGTGCATTGCAATCATTTTGCTTCACAACCAGCACTATCTTCTGAGGCAGGATTATTCTATTTTGTCCCCATAAATGTGCATTAACTGCACAAATATGTGAACAGCAGGAAAAGGAACATTATAATGAAGCAAATATGAAACTACAATTATATTAGTGCATTAACAAAGTAAATCTTATTTTCATCAATTAGAATAAAATGTCTCTTATGAGAGAGACCTAAGTTTGTAAAAATCCAACTGTATTTTTTCATGGTTTTGTGAGTCTGTCCCAGATAATAATTAATGTCTAACCTGTGAACAGAATATACTGGCAGAACAGACAGCAGATGTAACAAATACGGGAATCCGCCAGACAAACCAGGTTTAATCTGGCGTGTGGCGTTTGGTCATCCTTATCATTCACGTCAAAACATGACGATCTTGTTGTAAAAGCATGAATGGTCAACTAAAGTCTATTGATGTGTAACTTCACGCGGTATCCTTCATATATACTGGTTCTCTGCTCCCTTTGCAGCCAGCATCTATGGAACCTGCAAACAATATGGAGAGTGCATCAAAAAAGGTATGTGGACATCACTGCATTACAGTACTTAGTGTGAATTTAAAGTGTTTGCTGATAAATATCTTTATGTGTGATTATTCAAAAAACAGTTTGATAAAACTTCATTATGAGTTTTAGAGGGCAGACTCAAAAGAATAAAATATAAATATTTGTTAACAGAAAGAAATGTTTTTAAATTCATTTTTTTCCGTAATTGTAGCACTTTTCTAAATTAAAATAGATTATATTGTCAAATTGTACTTGTGCTTTTTATGCCTTATGCTGGCAATTCCATGTACTTTAAAAAGTTTAGAAGTCAAAAGTTAGTGAGGAGCATATTTTTTAAGCAAGGGAGTTTTTGTATTTGCTATTAGAGTTTCATTGATTGTTCTGTTTCCAGTGTGATAGACTGCAATATTGCACAATATGATTGATAAAATCTCAAGGCAACTGAACTTTCTGCACTGAGCATGAATACAAAGTATTAATAGGATTTAAAAACTCATTTTTTTTATTATTATGCGCATATGAGACTCAGATTACAATTTAAAAAGATAAAAATCTCTTTTATAATCAAATTTTCTTTTAAAAAACCAAAGGTCTATCATATTAATATAATTTTAAAAATTATAGATCATTATGAATCTATACATTTAATATTACAAATTGATTAAATTATTTTTATGCAAAATCAAAGTAAGTGTGAATGTAACTGCAAAAACCCAAGTATAGTACAAATTGTGTCTCAAAACTTGAATACAGTGTTCAAGTAAATGTAAACCATTTGTGTAAACGTGCTCCAAAAAGGCTTTGACTATTCTTGTTTTAAAATATTTTTCTGTACAACAGTACAATATGGAATCATTATAGTTTTACATTTTTTAGCAAACAGTAAGATTTGTGTCTGTATCTGCTACAAGAAGGCCCAGCTGTTTGGAGGAACTGTTGTGTAAAATGTACAGGGTCATATTAATCTTTTCAAAGGTTGAAATGTATAGAATATGAATGTCATTATTTATAACTATGAAACCCAATTCATGAAAATCTTTACTGTATGTATGATGTTCACTCCACATGTCAGCTGCAGTACTGGAGGCTTTACCTCCTGTCGCTGGTGTTGGGAATAGGAGGATCATTTCAGTATGGGATCCAAGTGTCTCTCATCGCTTCCCCAGCAGTGGTAAGATCCCTGTTAGTTATGCAAAGCATACATGAAAAAAATTTCTCACTCAGCATTACTTTGTGTCTTACTGTAATGTATTTATGTCAAACTCTTCCTTTGTTACAGTTACATTGTACCTGTTGGTGTTACAGATTATTTTATTCTCCTCACAATAGTACAATATTAAATTCTTCTACCAGCAAATAAGCTCTTAAAAGTTTTTTAAGTTATTTAATGCTATTAATTTCTAATGTAATTAGTATGATATGTAGCAGAGAATATCTGTGACTCAATAATTTTCAAATCCCTGTTAATCTTTTATTTTAATTTGTAATAGCGTCAGTAATATTACTCACTTGCCACACACTGCTTCTTAGCATTAGTGACCTGAAAGGCAGAAAGGAGAAAGAAGAAAACACTCTGAGATTTAAAAAAGGGCAAATGACAACAACTTTTCAAAAAAAAGGAAGGGAAAAATAAAGACAACAGAAAGAAACTTTAATTCAGCACATTTTGTGAAGAAAGCAAAATGTAAAGTCCATCCATCTATCCATTTTCTTCACCACTTATCTGTTGCAGTAGGGCAGCTGTAGGAAAACCTTCAAAGGCTTTACATAAATATTCTAAGAAAGGGAAAATAATCTAATCAGAACATAAGGGTACAAAGTTAAATCCTCCTTAAGTTTTTTTTTTATCTTGGGTACACCTGTTATTTATTGTATATGGGATAAAAGTTTCCTGTACCCACAATAATGTGCTCGAAAATCCTATATTCTCGCTACTATCATATACATATGTGTTTTTATATAATAATTGAAATGGTAATTATCCCCACTATGAAAGATGTTAGAATAAAAATCTCTATAAAAATATCATCTAAGAGAGCTTTTGAAACTTGGATGACAATAACTACTTAAGTCCATTTTTATTTATAAGGTCAAATATCACAAATCACAAATTTCTCTTAACGCTAGAACACTAATGTTTTTGAATCCTAATGTGTTTGAACTTCTCTGGCTTTCCTACAGCACATCCAAAGTTTTGTGAACTACACATGGATGCTGAGGTACAACACTCCAGTGAAAGATTCGACTAACCAGCTCATCTGGTCTTTCATTGTGGCTGTGCTAAGTCTGGGCTGCTGGGCAGGGGCTATTCACAGTGGCAGCCTTCCTGTTACTTATGGCCGGTAAGAGGCAAGCACACATCATTTGTTGTTTATTAATAGCAAACACTCAGCAATGCCCTGCTGACATCTCTGGTAGTCAGAACAGTCTGACTTCTCAGTCATGTTTTGGAGCCTGAATAGAAGACTGTAAACAGCTATCCTGGCTCTGTCAGGAAACAAAAATGCAAGTATAAAATGTGTTTTCAACAACGCAACAACAACTATAAAAATGATGATTAAACTGAACTTGTTTTACTTTTTTACTCTGAGTGGTTTTAAGTAAGGGAAGCAAGGTTGAGATGGTTTGGACATGTACAGAGGAGGTATAGAGGATTATTTGGGTTAAGGATGTTGAAGATGGAGCTGCCAGACAGGAGGAAAACAGAAAGCTGTCAGAGAAGGTTCATGGATGTAGTGAAGGAGGGCATACAGAGGGTTGGTGAAGAAGAAGAAGAAGAAGAAGAAGAAGAAGAAGAAGAAGACTCTTAGACACTGGTTCCCATTTTTGGTCTTCACGCTAAACTAAGTAAAGTTAAGCTGAAGTAACGATGATGATGGAACCTAATCAGTTCCATCATCTGCCACATCTGGGCAAGAGAGCAAGTGTATATTTAAATCCCAAATTATTTCTTTAATTGACAAAGCTCTTACAGGCTTTGAGCACAACCCAAAAAAACTGCAAAACTTCAAAAATCCTGGTGTTTCTTCTGAATTTACAGGAAAAAAGCTCTCCTGTTCAACAACGTCGTCGCAATCATTGCTGCACTGCTCATGGTCTTCAGCCGCACAGCCAAGTCTTTTGAGATTATCTTAGTGGGAAGATTTCTCTACGGCTATAATATTGGTTTGTTATGGTACTGTGTTTGCATTTTCATTTAGTTAGACATTTGTTTTCACTGCTTTCATCATCTGGTCTCTCTCCACAGGTCTTGGCTTGAGTGTTCACCTCATGTACCTTGGGGAGAGTTCTCCAAAGAAACTCAGAGGTTTCTTGACTCTGACAAGCTCAATCTTCATTGCTTTGGGGAAAGTTGTGGGTCAGATAATTGGCATCAAGTAAGAACTGACTGCTGTAATTTTAAAGCACAAGTTGACTAATAACTGTAACTACAACACAAACATTTGTCAAGGCAAATGGAGCAGAAAATCAGCATCTTACTCATTTGCTTAGGAAGGCCTCTTGTGAGTACAAACATTTCTCTGGCAGTTATCCAGTTAGTTGTTTTCTGTCAAAATCAATTACTCGTTCCAGTTTAAAGTACAACACCTTATGGAGCTTGTCTTCTTAATTAGTGGGACTCAAATGATCCCAGCGGAGTAATTTAATTTTTTTGGAATGTTATAAATGTATGTTTCATTATCCGTTTTTCTTCTTGCTACAATTATTAATTCTTTATGACTTGTCTTTTATTTGTTCAGGGAGATAATGGGGACAGATGAAATGTGGCCATATCTCTTAGCTATCAGTGGTATTCCTGCCATCCTGCAGTTTGTAGCGCTGCTTTTCTTTCCTGAGGCACCTCGATACCTTTACATTGATAAAGGAGACACTGATGGAAGCAAAAAAGGTGAGTGGACACAGTACAACTGGAATTTGATTCTTAACTTTGATACAAATGATCAAAGAAATTGAAATTTCAAGTTTAGAAGTCGTAGTGTTAGCAAGAGTTTGGTTGGTATAAACCAAACTCTTGCTAACACTCTTGCTATATAAAAGATGGCCATACCCACTGTGAAATCACAGTGGGTTAGTGAAATCCCTTTGCAAAGCCTCGAGCTGAACCAATTATCTTGATGTGCTGAAATCAGAAATGACAAGCAAGGTCTAGATCTAACTGAAAAACAGAAGGCAGACTTACACTGTAGCTGTCAGTCAGAAAATAGCACCTGCTTAATCCTCCTTTTTTAATCTTATGGGGACTGTAATATACAGAAAGAAACTGACACCTTAAACTTGTTAAAAGTATTTACTGAGGTCATAACTGAAGGGAGGGTATCATACTTCTATCGCAATTAAATGAATCACCCCTGTTCGCCATTAAAAAGAGTGAATGCTGGGTTAAGGCACATTGGCTTCACTTATCAGAACCTATGTGCACCTTTTATATGTACAGTCTATGGTATGGATTCCTCAAGACTACTGAAAGTTTTCTGTGATATCACTCTGTAAGCCAACAACAAATCCTTAACTCCTGCAAACTGTGAAGTTGAGGCTCCACAGATCAGAGCTGTTTTTTCAGCATATCCCTTTGATTTGACTGAGAGCTTTGAAATATAGAGTCAAACTCAACACGCTGAACACTTTTTTAGGCTGTGCAAACCATTCCTGGATAATACTTTCAGCATGGCAATGTGCATTATCCTGCTGAAAGAGGCCACTGGGAATACTGTTTCAATGAAGGGTTGCGTTTTTGTAGGTGGTGTGTGTCAAAGTCTGCATGGATGCCAGGACTCAAGGTCTCCAAGCAGGACACTGACTGCCTGCTTAAATTCCTTCCGTATTACATCTTGCTGCCATCTATTCCCCAGATCAAAAATGCTCCCAGCAGTCAACATGATAACTTGATTAACTGGACCAGGCCACCTACATTCTGATGTTACCTACTGTTATTTTCCTGTTTTGAAACAAGCACTAAGGTTTTTGGTATCAGTGAGTTTTGGGTGCTCACAGCCCTGCCACCAGTTGTTCTTCTTTGAACTTTGCAAACTAATCCATAGTGGGAACACCCCACAAGAGCTGCCGGTCTGTTGTGCTCTGACACAACTGTATAGCCATCACAATTTGGCCCCTTAGCAAAGTTGCCCAGGCTTTTAACCCTGGCTAGATTTTCCGTAACTTCCATAAACTGACTGTTTATGGAAAAAATGTTATTTGCTTCACTTTTCAGTACTTTAATGTTGTAGATGACCACACTACAACTACTACTACAACTTCAAAAGGCTCTCTTCAGTAGTGCATTGATAGAAAAGACAGCAACCTTTGAGTTCCTGTTATCACTACACCTTTGCATATAATCCATTTGGTATTTATGTGTGTAATAGCTTTACAGTGGCTGTGGCAGGAGGACAACTTAAACATGGAGCTGAATGACATGCAGATTGAGCAAAAGAGCTCACAGGGAGAAAAAGCTAAGACTGTAAAGGATGTACTCAGCTCTCGCTGTGTACGATGGCAGCTACTGACACTAGCCATCCCCTGTGCTGGTGTTCAGTTCTGTGGTATTAACGCTGTAAGTTTGTGTTTATCTTTTTCAAATATCAAATCAAATCAAACAAGCTTTATTGTGAAATTGCTGTACATAAACAACTGTAGTGCAAGCAAATGAGAAAGTGTTTGTCAAGGGACATTAAATGAAACTTAAAAAAAAGAATGCACATACATTGTCAGGAAGTATTGCCTTAAAAAGAAGTATTGCAGTAAGACAGAAGTAAATCATATACTAGAAGTAAATTGTTATACTGAAGTAAATCATTATACTACTCTGTCATAATAGTTATTATCATTTTAAATTTGTTTAAAATGGCATGTTCTAATTTCTTTTTTATCCTGTTTGTTGGTCGTTCATCTGTCATCCTCTTGGTCAGCTGTACTTCTATGCCTTTGACATCTTCCGTGAGTCAGGAGTAGCAGAGGACCAGATGCATTACTTTGCCATTGGTATTGGAGCAACAGAGCTCATCACCATAACACTGTGTGTAAGTATCTTTAAAAAGTACCATAATTTAGACTTTATATCTAAGAAGCCCGTGTTCATTGGAGGATTTCATAAAATGTATTTTTCAGTGTCACACTTTGAGGATATTGAATGCTATATATTGTTTTTTTCCATTTATATAATAGATAATATGACTGGAAAGGAGGAAGACCCATGTTAGGGTTCTCTAAAAAAAATCATGCAAGTTTGAAGACTTTCAAT
>VUQH01060357.1:0-12301 GCA_015106775.1 Etroplus canarensis | reverse complement strand
TTTCCACGCTATGCTCCTCAGCACTCGGTGACCCCACTCTGTAACTTTACGTGGTCTGACACTTGGTGACCCCGCTCTGTAACTTGACATGGTCTGACACTCGGTGGCTGAGTTGCTGTGGTTCCTAAATGCTTCAGACTTCCAGCTGATGGTGGAATATCTAGGAGGGAAGAAATGTCACCAGCTGACTTGTTGCAGTGGTGGCATCCTGTTACAGTACCACGCTGGAATTCAGTGAGCTCTTTAGAACCACCTATTCTTTCACTCATGTTTGTAACCGATACTTTTGTCCATACAGTGTGGATTTCATGCTGGGTTAATGTTTCTTCAGTACCTCTGAAGGATGATTATCTTCTACATGTTAAGTGTCTTTATTACCGATGTTCGGGGGTGAATCTGACATCTGTTCACGCCTAAAGAGCAGAGATAACCCCCCAAAAATCTAATCATACATGAGACCCCGTGGCAGTGATGTAACTGCACAAGAAAATCAGAGTGGAGAGGATTATTTGGCCTACAGATACATTATAGCTCCTGCTGTTTGTAAGCTGTGACAGCATCTTACTGCCATGACTTCCTGTAATATTTCGTTGTAGTTCACAGATTTTTTACAGATGCTTCTTTAATCTTTTGACAAAGCGTGCTTCTGTATCGGGTGTCTGTTATTAATTTTGCCTTGGTTTTTGGCTTCATGAACAGCATGCTAATGTTACACACCACTTTCCATTTTCACTTCAAACTCAGGGAATGTTTCATTTTCTTACACGTGGACAGAACACACGTAATTGTTGTGCGTCACAATTTTTTGCACATATTTCTTTTTCTCCAAACTGAATCTCGGGCGGCACATCCAGGCATCTTAATCAGGCATTTCTTACGGCATTTTGATTGTTTTGACATCAAAGGAAAAGATGAACGCAGAACAACAACCGAGGGAGTGGAAAGCAACTCGTGCTGGGCTCAAAGCTGCGAACCAGACGACATCGCCGCGACTTCGCGCATGACTAATGATTTTGTTATGGAACCATTTGTGGTTTTACTGTCAGGGCGAGGCTGCGGTTTCAAACGTGAAACAGACTTCACAAAGTTCATGTTTGTTTGTCTGCGTGGAACCCGAGCCTGTAGTGAACTTTATAACACGAGCTTTAAGGACATACAAGATGAGTCGTCAGTTTAAGGTGTGATTGATCACCAGATGCACGTGTGTGTTTGTGAAGGAAGAAGATGATGTGATGTTTTATAGTTGGAAGTTATGGGAAGATGTTGAAACCAGGCTTTTAGAAAGGAGAGAGATCAGAATGACTCATTTGCACATGAAAGCTTGTTTTTCTCTTTTGGTTAATCCTGACTAAACTCTGCATGAATGAGGAGGAAACTCACAAAGTCGTTAGGTTCAGTAATAACTGTAGGTGTGGATGTGAGTGTGAGTGGGTGCCCTGTGATGGAGTGGAGGCCTGTGTGTGTCTGTATATAAAGGTCAAATGATTAAAATGTGTAATCAGGTTAATCACAGGGCCACTGTGGATTAAGTTAGATAAATCATGATTAATACCTACTTTTTATTAGGAGGTAATATATACACTTGACGTGTTTTATCTAGACTAAAGAACAGATAGGAACAGATTGCAAATTAATAAAAAAGTAAAACATACCAACATTTTTCAATTTGAAATCAAAAGATCCATATTAATGTTCCTTCTTACTCATCTTTAGCCAGATGCTGAGACACACTGATGCTTCACGTAAAGCTGACTGCTTCTTATGCACCATTTTATCTGCGACTCAGGCTGATGTGATGCTTTAAGCAGGAAGTTCTTTGGTGAATGAAAACTCTTTCCTGCAGAGCGTGCAAACTGCTTTATGCTGGTGTTGAACTCAGACTCCCAATTGGCTGATATGATCCCTCTTGATCAAGTTGATTCTGGTGCACCAGTTTGCATCAGTAAGTGGAATTGTGGGATTTTGCATTAATGGTGTTTAAAATTTCAGTCAAATTAATCATGTTTTAATTAATCTGGATTAAAGCTATACATATATCTATGGAGAGAGAGAGCAAGAGAGCGTGCTTCAGTGTAACATGGAGTCAAGTCACCTACAGAAATACTGATAGTGGTGTGGGAGACATCATCTGCTTCTGAATGTAAGACCAGACAGAAGGTGATGGACGGCTGTACCCTGGGACAGGTGGGGGTTGTGGTGGAGGAGTATAAGTACCTGGGTGCCCACACTGACAGCAGGTTGACCTGAAAGACCAACACAGAGGCTGTTTACAGGAAGGGGGCGGTCAGGCTCTGCTTCCTAAGGAAGCTGAGATCTTTCAGTGTGTCCAGCAGAGTGTTGGAGATGTTTATCAGTGCTCCTTCAGCAGTCTGCTGAGGGAGCAGCATCAGAACTGGTGACTCTGATTGGCTGCAAACTGGCCACTTTTGAAGTTGTGGTGCAGAGGAAGTCACTGAATAAACCGTTATCTGTGAAGAACCCCGACCACCCTCTGCAGCACTTCCTGGACAGGCAGCGGAGCTCCTCTAACATACTGATTCAGCTCTGCTGCCTCAAGGCCAGAGGCAGGAAATCATTAATACCACAACAGAAACTTTATAATACTGTTATTATTCAGCTGCTGGCAAAAGAATTTCTCTAAATATGATTGATAAAGTATTTCTCATCTCATAGCCTCTGTGAGGCTTTTAGTGCCAGCATGCTAATCTTTGAACAAAGACAAAATGGAACAAAATAGATTTTCATTGTCCATCGAGCTTTACTCTGAGGTATTCCCAAACCAGCTGAGACGCGGTCTGTCCAGCGTGTCCTGGTCTGTCCCGAGGCCCCACAGAACTCAGTACAGCAGATTTACAGTATGCGATGCAGATCTGCATTATTCAATGTACTGTTCAGGTTAGGTTGTTGCACCAGCAGATTGTATTAACAGTGTAAGTTTAGTGTTGTTACAGCTAAATGTGGAACAACTTGCTGTCATAAATCTCTGAGTGAGGCTGAAGACCCAAAGGGAGGACTCCAGGAGGCAAAACCAGACAAACTGAACGTGACTTTATTTTTACCAGAAGATTCTCAAAGTTAAGTCCATAAACTTAAACTAAATCAAAGCAGCAAGACCACACAGGCAGGGATCCAACACTGACGACACGACGAGGAGTAAGAGGAAGGCAGGGCGGTAATTACAAAGACAAACGAGGCGAGTGGCAGCAGGTGGGAAGGAACACAGGTGGCAACAATGAACATAATATGAGACCTGACTGGTTCCAGAGTACAACAGGAAGTAAGAACAACAAAACAGACACGACACTAAAGCTGACAGACAGCAAGAGCACAACATGAAGATACAGCAGGAACAAGAACTGAGACAGAGGAGACGTGGACAGAACTAATCAAACCACAAGAGGACACTGGGACCAACAATAAAAGCAGAAGCTCAACACTGAATGACGTCTACAGGAAAAGAACAAATACAGAGACTGGAGACAAGAAGACAGGAGGAGGGTGGAAATCATAGCAACGACCCTGATGTTAAAATGACAAAACTAAGGCAACAGAAATCAGTCCATCATACAGACGAACAGGGTTTAGCTTCCCGCTAAACAGATATAAATAAGGTCCATCCCAAAAGAGCGTAATGCCCAAAACAATATACAGAATACTAAAAGTATCCTGACGCGCAGGTGAGAGTGCAGAGTGGACCCAAAATGCAGAATCCAGGAAGCAGACTGAGTTACTAAAACAGGCTTTATTTGCCACGATCAAACTAAATTCAAAGTCCAAACAGAAATCCAGCTCGAACTTACAAGGCAGGAAACTCTCACACGTAGGGGAAGGTGGGCTGGGAAACAGGCAAAACCTCAACGAGGGAGACAGAGACTAAATCCACACAGACTAATGACTAAAGAGAGACAGGAGGGTGAGGAGCACGACAATCAGGGGCAGGAAGTACATGAACACAAATGCACAGGACAGAACAGGAAACAGGATACTATACATGACACAAGCACAAACCTGACAGAAGATAGGGACAGTACAAGTACAAAAAGCCAGGACCATGACACTTACTCTCTCTACTTAATTTTCTGTTTTCATTTCCATCACCCTGAACACTTGTTGTGTCATCAACTCACAACCTGTCCTGACAAAGGACTCCTTAATGCGTCATTTAAAAGCTGTAAGTTTAATATTCAGTGTGCAAAGTTAATGTTGGGAAGCGGTGTATTTTACCCAAACCAAGTAGTTTTTACTGCCTGCATGACAGAGTAGTCAGTACTCTGCTTAGACGTAAGATCATTTTCCCCTCAAAGTAAAGGTTTATACTTACTTTTTGGACAATAATAATTTCTGTAAGTTTGCCTCTGTGCGCCACCAGTCAAAATGTGATTGAAGTTCAGACTTTCAGCTTTAAGTAAAACTTTGGTAAAAGAACAGTTTAGGAAGCCAGTTTTGTACAAAATCCTTCATTTCGGTGCAACCAATGCAGAACTTTTACAGGATTTCAAAGTAGATGATGGGCACATCTCTCAAGTCTCACACAAGCTCATAAAAGCACATGATGCTGTTGGCATTAAGAGGAGGTCTTTGTTAAAGGTCGTATATTGTCTTCATCCCCTAACCTCTGAAAGAATTCCCAGCTAGCTGAAAGTTTTTCAGCCCTGCTTGGTAAAACAAGCACAAGCCTAATCAAACCGACTTTTCCCCTCACAGAAAGAAGCCGGCAATGAAACCTCATCATCTCACTGACAGTAAGCATATCTGTCAGTTTAAATCCTGTAAACAGCGTCTGACAGCAGTCACCCGGCCCTTTAAATGAAGGAAAAACAAATGTGACCTGACCGGTGAAATAATAGCCGCTCCAGTTATCTTCGCTATGCATCAGAGGCGGTTTTCATCGTTTTAAAATCCCGAAACTTGATATATTAAATGCCTGCAGTTATCTGTGTCAAGGTTCAAAAGGAAACTCTTTAGCTGTGATTTAGAGCTTCAAGAGGCCATGAAATGAGGAGCTGAAAGGAAGAAGATATGAAAAGTGATGCTGACGCCTCCTTGGAGAAGGATCAAAGATATTTAGAGAGAAATGATCCCGATGTTAAAGAATTTACTGTCAAAATCTGCCTTTTCCCCCCTCTGATCTGTTCAGCTGTGTAGTTTAGGCAGGACTCACACACAGCCGAACCCACACAACGTGGGGAGGAACGAGCCGAGGCCAAGACTCAAAATAAACAAGTAAATGATTAGGAAAAGTGTGTGTGTGTGTGTGTGTGAGACTGCTGTCTGAACCTCAGACCCTCGATGGTGAAAAGGAGCCTCAGGCTGACATTTCAAGAGATGTCATCATTCTTCGTCCTTTAGATGATCCGTCTCCTCATCCGTCTTCTCCAGAACTAAAAACCTAGCTGCTCCATGTTGTATAATCCTGCAGATGCAGACATGAAACATCTGCTCATCTGCACCAACATGGACTTGGGCTGTTGGCCCACATTTCTCCGTTAGTGAACACTTTTTAAAAAAACCTGATAATTCTGCAGGCATCTGGTCAGACAGTCACATGGCAGCGACTCGGTGCTTTTGGGCGCGTAGACGTGGCTGAGAAGTTCAGACTAAGCATGAGACTGGGGAAGAAAGGTGTTTAGTGACTTTGAAGGTAGTGTGGTTGTTGGTCTGAGTGTTTCACAAACTGCTGATCTGCTGGGATTTTCCCACACAGCCATCTCTGGGGTCTGAAAAAGAGAAAATATCCAGTGAGCAGCAGATCTCTGGGAGAAAATGCTTTGCTGATGCCAGAGGTCAGAGGAGAATTGCCAGAATGCTTCCAGCTGATAGGAAGGCAACAGAAACTCAAAAACAGTAGAAGATTGGGAAAATGTTGCCTGGTCTGATTGGTTTGAGTTCTGCTGTAACATGTTGATGGTGTGTTTGACTATATAAAAACTAGGCATGTCTCAAAACCACTTTGTCACGTCCAGAACACTGATGTCACTGATCTGGTGCATCTTTTTCCCTCTCAAAAATGTAAGGGACGTCTCTAAATGTTCTCACGTGTCACCTTCTATCTACCTTCTAGAAGGGTCTCCACTGCCAGGCAGTCTGGTCCTTCATATAGACAATAATAACAAAGTGTAGAAGACTGAATGACAGTAAAGTGCAGGCAAAGAAAAAAGCTGTATGCTTTTGTTCGATCGTTTCCCACAAGAGGTCCAACAAGTAAAAGTAGAACATGGGATTCTTTGAGTCTTTCATTTCTTACAGTAGGTCGGGGTTAAGAGGCTGGGAGGAGGAGAAAACAGACCGATGAGAGGAGGGAGCGAGGTAATGGGAGGGAATCAAGGACAAGGTGGTTCTGGGAGGAACGCTGAGGTTAAGAGTTTGTAACTGAATCTAAATGAGGGTGGAAGCCGGTGGGCTTGGAGGGTTTTGTGAGTGGCTGCATGAAAAAGAAGAGTTGAAGGACTTGGTAAACGTGGAGCTCGGTGAGCGTTTGAGTGTGATTATTTTCAGCCAGAGTGAGGTCCCTCATTCAAACAGCCACTGCATGGACTCTGTGGCCTTTTATTCACCGTTAGTACAAAACACTTGAGCCTTTCTCTGCAGATCGAGGCCTCCCTCTAAGATTAAGCCACCTGCTGCCAGACTCCACACACATGCAGAAGTTTAACAATGCTGCAGTTTGGTGGAAATAGCTTACTGAGACATTCTCATGAAAGATCATCCATCCATCCATCCATCTGGTTCATAGGAGCAGCGGTCTAACCAGAGATGCCCAGATCTCCCTCTCCCTGGCTATCTCCCACAGCTCTGCCAGGGGGACACCAGTGTGTTCTCAAGCTTCTTCTGGTCACCAAAAAGGACCCCAAGATACCCGAGCTTAAGTAGAGGAGCTCATTCCTGTTGTGGGGTGGGCTTTCCACCCTTTTCCAGCTGAGAACCATGGCCTCAGGCTCGGATGTGCTGATTCTAATCCCAGCCGCTTCACATACGGCTGCAAACTGCCCCAATGCAAGCTGGTGGTTAACATTTGATGACGTCAACAGAGCCACACCTTCTGCTGAAGCAGAGTCGGGGATCCTGAGGCCATCCTTCACCCCTTGGCTGGGCCTGGAAATTCTGTCCATAGAAATTGTGAATGGAGTTGGTGACAAAGAGTTATGGTTATAAGGGACCTCATGAAAGACGTTTCAGTTCCGTTTCTTTCAAAATATTTTGTGTAGCTGTTGAATTCTTAGGATACAGAGTTGAGTTTTTTTGCATTCAACCGTTGGTCCCTTATTTGTGACTTAGAGCATGAATCTGAATCAGGTCTAGCGCCTGCATTGAGGATGCTCGCTTTAAAACTGTGGGCACGAAATCCAGTTTCCATCCCATCGGAGAAGCTGGAAACAATTTTTTGCTTAGAAGTGAAAATGAACTCTTGGTCCATTGCCGGAATCTTCTGATCAGTTTGATAAATTTTGGTTTAAATAAATCTGTTTTCTCATTAGAACCACAGAGCAGCTTCTTTTGTTTTTACCACCACGGTTTTCTTGGTTTTGCACTGCAGCAGCAGGTGAAAAATCAAATCTTTCATACCATCGCATGAGCACTGTACGTATTAAAACCCCATCTGAGTAATGTTTTGGCCTCTGGCTGTTTCTCCAGCTGAATTTCCTGCACCATAAACAAAGACCGCGGATGTCTTCTAGCTTTCTACGGTTTGAAAGCACTTGACAGTAGTTATGATATTTAACTATAGAAGATCAAATATACTAATTTGCGCAGTCATGTGTGTAGTATTGAAACCATAGATGGGCTTGAGAACTTGATGCATGAAAATAGCGTGCTGCTTTGTTTTATTTATCTTTTCCCAGAGGTTGTTTGGATGAGGAACACAGACTACTGGCAGGTTATTTCATCTTATCCAGGCGGACAACGTGTGCGTGCTGGTGGACAGCTGGCCGTCAGCTGTAGTCTGTGGAAATGCACTCCTGACCAACTTTTAAAACATGTGAAACGCTATATCTTTGAGGTCGTGAACTTCGTTATGTGCACAAACAAAGACAAAGAAGAGAAAGAAACAGGAAGTCAGACTGTTGTATTTACCATGTGGACAAAAGTATTTGGTGTTTGATTCAGTCTCATTACACAGCTGTATGAAACCCAGCAGCTAGCCATGCAGTCTGTCTTTACTAACATTAGTGAAGGAATGGGTGGTTCTGCAGAGGTTCATTAATTCCGCCGTGGAACAACATGTTCTATGAAGTGATGAATCATGCTTCTCTGTCAGGCAGTCTGATAGGTGAGAACGTTACCTGTCTGACTGTGAAGTCAGGAGGAGGGCTAATGCTATGGGGTTATTTTTCTGGGGTCGGCCTGCGCCCATTATGGCCCTGTCACACCGTGGCCATTTAACCAGCGTATGCTCACGCATGAAAAATTCGGCAAATACGCTGGCGTACATGGAATAAGTTATCAGTATTATTAGCTGAAGCATGCTGGAATATGTCGTAGTATGGCGAGGTCACTGAAAAATTGTGGGCATGCACAAACTCATACGTCCCGCATACGAGGGCCATAAGTTGTAGGTAAGTTATGTGATTGTCGACACATGTTCACACATGTTACTTGTAAGTTACTCATAAGTAGAAATACATTGAGATAATGTCTAGCATACCCAAAACTTATTAATAACCTATGAGTAACGTGCTTTGAACCTATGTGTAACTTATAGTGAACTTATCTCCAACACATGTTGACATATGTGGATGTATTTGACGTGTTCTGGACGACCACAGCACTTACTGAACGTGTTTCTAACTCAGGGCCCTGTCACACCATGACGACTTAACCAGCGTATAGAAATTCCTCTAAAACGCTGGCAGAATAATGATGTTAAAAGGACGTATACACAACGTATTGCTAAGATATCTATATAATGTCACACCAGTGAATGCTAGCGTACTGCTGGCATTCACAACTTGAAGCTCATTTATACCACTTCCCTTAAACACACCACATATGTAATTATAAAGCAGCTGCTCTTAACTTAAAGAAAACTTACCTAGAACTAAATTGACATTTGCCGGCGTATTTGCAGTTTTTTTTCCTACGTAGGCATACACTTGTTAAATCGTTGTTAAGTTCCAGTGAAGGGAACTCTTAATGCTTCATCTTACCAAGATTTGTGGGAACAGTTTGGGGAAGGCCTTTTTCTGGTCCAGCATGACTGTTCCTCAGTGCACAAAGCAAGCTCCATAAAGACGTGGTTGGATGAGTTTGGTGTGGAGAAACTTTATTTATTTAAACAGGAAGTGAACTCTTGAAATTAAAAATCTCTTTTGCGAGAGTGACCTGGGCTGACAGGCAACATTACCCTGGCACATTTTTTTAAATAACTTGAGAAGTTTGACATCCTGCAGAAAACTGGAGAACAGACAAACTCCAAACAGAAGGGCTCTACCTGGATTTGAACCCAGGACCCTCTTGCTGTGAGGCAGCAGTGCTAACCACTGACCAGTGCTGCCAACTTAACTGGCCCACAGAGAGCACATCCAACGCCTTAGAAATGAAGTAGAATGAAGATCACGAGTCAGGTCAACATCAGTGTCTGACCTCGCAGATGGACCAAAATTCCCACAGACACTCCAACATGTTGTAGAAAGCCTTCCCAGAAGAGTGGAAATGTTCTTCATAAAAGCTCTGCTTGGCGTAACGTGCAGGTGGAATGATATTTTTGTCTGCTGTGAGATGATTATTCCTAATAAAGTTAGGAAGCAACTATTAGATGGACCAATAAATACTTTTCTTGATCTCATGTGTTTTGGAAATATGTTGAAAAGAGGACGTTTGTATTTTGAGACTTTTGCAGGAGAAATGAAGACGACTATAGGACAATGGACAAAACCAAAGCAGAGGACCATTTAAAGAGGGTGATGAAGGGAAGAAATGATGAGAGAAGAAAAGTGGTTGGTTTCATATGTTTAGACAGAAAAACACGCGCACCTATTCAGTCATTGATACTCTGACGTCCACTCTGGCTGACCCAGCTGATGTTCTTTGACTTGAGCTCAGTGCTGGCGAACCGCCCGCTACTGGATCCCCTATGAAAAACAAACATCACCCACCAACCACACCGGCAAGAGTTTTGACTAGGACTGAAACATGAGCCGTACTGGAAAGAGAACCATGGCCAAGCTTCAATCAGTCAAACTTTATTTACATAGCCCACTTCCACAGGCTGACCGCAACAGAAACCTGAGAACCTCTGGACTGTGGCTACCAGCCAGCAGAGGCAAGTTTCTTTAATGCTTAACCAGGTCAAAATGAGAACATTATGACATTGAAATGATGATGATAATCCACGTAAAGCCATTTTAAAGAAGTAAAAATAAAATGAAATGAGCAAAAGCCCACTGATGGAGTCTAATTTAAGTGAGGCTGCTTAAATACGCTGACCAGAATGAGCGAGGTAAATGTCCATGTGGACACAGGACTGGTTTGGTCCAGATGTGTCCTGTCAGGACTGTCAAACACAGTGAAGGGAAGCAAAGAGACAGCGGGGGACACTGCTACCTGAATTCACTAGAATAACAAACAGACGATGCCAGTTTCAGGCCCACCAGGAGTTACGTGTTACTCTACACCCTGACCTCATGACCAGGGAAAAGGCACGCGTGAGGAGACCTTTGAGGAGATGTGACGTCTGGCTCGGTGCCTGAAACCCCCCCCCTCGCTAAATAAATGAACCACCTCCCAGTCCCGTGCATTTTTCAGAGACGTAACTGTCCTTGCAGATCAGTTGGTGGAGTCTCAGTCTGCTGCCCCAGCACACTGGCTACCACAGACTCACGAAACGTCCTGAGCATCATCCAGCCGAGACTGAAGGACCTGAGATTCAAAGATTCAAAGATGCTTTATTGTCTGTACTCCCATAAGAATACTGAGTTACTGAGGCCTCAGTAAACAGCCGATAACAGCAATAAAAAAAACAGAATGAGATAAGCATCAAATATAACATATAGAACAAATAATATATGTTCCAGCTTTATTTTTTGTTTTTAGAAACCAAGCGTAGTTGTGAATGTTAAATATGATCACCTTTGTTAGTTTAGTAGACATTGCCAGTTTTAAAGCATATGTTAGCATACTTGGCTGTAAAATCTTTTCAGTAAATTACAGAATGTGTTTCTTTGACGTCTCATGGGACGTGGATAATATGTGATCTTTGTTCTCGGCGTTAGCGGCCAGCGTACGCGCCCAAAATGAAAAAAGCTGCAGAATGTATTCATGTTCCGCTGGGAGGTGTCTCAAACAGAGAATAAGGCCGACGTGTCACACGGCAGTCGTTTGGTTTCTGTCATCCCACAGACCTGCTTTCATTTGAATCCAAACGCTGAGCCGGCGTGAGCGCTGAGATGCCCGGCGCCCTCCGGTCCTCTCTAAGCGTTAGCATGTGCGAAGTGAGGCTGCAGAGTGTGCAGAGTACAGTTGCACATGAAACACATGAACCACTGTGTTCATGTGGAGAAACATCTGTGTGCATCTTCTCATGGGAAATCATGCACTGGTGGTTCTTTTTACAGCAGGATCTGAACCGTCAAACACCTTCATAAGGTCCTGGAAAAATTCAATCCTAACCTCTTAAATGCAGTTTCAGCATTTTTAGCAGTGTTTCAGTCTGTTAAGCCCCTCTCACCATGGAGGGTTGCGGCCAAGAAGGGCATCCGGCGTAAAACCTCTGCCAAATTAACCGCTGTGGCGACCCCCCGGGGAGAATACAAAGGAGCTGAAGGGTTTTTCCAGAACGTCTCTGACATACAACTGCTTCTTCTTCTGTCTGCTCCTGTTAGGGGGCTCCACAGCAGATCATCTGCCTCCATCTCACCCTATCCCTGCATCCTCTTCCCTCACACCAAACCTCTGCATGTCCTCCTTCACTACATCCATCAACCTTCTCTGTGGTCTCTTCTCCTCCTGCCTGGCAGCTCTCCTCCATCCCTCCTCTGAACATGTCCAAACCATCTCAGCCTGAGCTGTCCCTCTGAGGGACTCATTTCTAATCCTGTCCATCCTGGTCACTCCCACTGAACATCTCAACATCTTCAGTTCTGCCACCTCCAGCTCCACCTCCTGTCTTTTTGTCAGTGTCACCGTCTCCAAACCATACATCATAACAGGTCTCACTACCGTCTTGTAAACCTTCCCTTTCACTCTTGCTGCTATCCTTCTGTCACAAAGCACCCCTGACACTCGTCTCCACCCACTCCACCCTGCCTGCACTCTCTTCTTCACCTTGCTTTGGATGGTTGATCCCAAGTATTTAAACTCATCC
>VUQH01060355.1:0-18482 GCA_015106775.1 Etroplus canarensis | reverse complement strand
CCAAGTCTGAGTCCATGGTACTCTGCTGGAAAAGGGTGGTTTGCCCTCTCCGTGTTGGAAACGAGGTTCTGCCCCAAGTGGAGGAGTTCAAGTATCTTGGGGTCCTATTCACGAGTGAGGGGAGGATGGAGCGGGAGATTGACAGACGGATTGGGGCAGCGTCTGCAGTGATGTGGACATTGTACCGATCTGTCGTGGTGAAAAGGGAGCTGAGCTATAAGACAAAGCTTTTGATTTACCGGTCTATCTACGTTCCTACCCTCACCTATGGTCATGAACTTTGGGTAATGACCGAAAGAATGAGATCGCGAATACAAGCGGCTGAAATGAACTTTCTCCGCAGGGTTGGTGGCCTCACCCTTAGAGATAGGGTGAGGAACTCAGTCATTCAGGAGCGGCTCAGAGTAGAGCCGCTCCTGCAAGCTTTCATCTCTGGATGTGAACAAGATTAAATATGATGTGGTGCTTTCCTAAGCATATAAATATGACTTTCTGTTCGTGCTTGAAGTGGGAGGTAAAGTCTCCAGTGACTCTCTCTTGTGTGCAGAGCTTTACATATGCTCCTCCACGGTTTATGATTAGTGTTGCAACGGTTGGATAGCGCTACATGAATCTAGTACAGCATTTAATTTTACCGAATCAACTCAGACAACCAGCATCTATCTGCTGTATAAAAGGAAGTGTAAAAAGTACCAGATACCAAAAGCAAGTCAAATGGAGTTGGACTGTACCATGTGGTGGAAATTGGGCTGTAATTGTGCTTAGGATTGGTGTTTGGACAAATTGAGCTGCCCAGACAGAAGCGTGTGGCGTGAATGTGATCAGCAATCTAAGTTTTAGGTTCTTTAGGTGATCCTGGCTTCTAGTAACTTAACTAGACATTAAGGTTTCGGAGGTCTGACTATGAGCTTCATATTAGCTAGTCATGCTTTTTATAAGGCGTGTTGGTTTCAAATGAAAATGGGCAGGAAATAGGCACTATAGGTAAGTGCAAACATGATAATGAGTTTCTACTAAAACATAGATTTTTAGTAACCTGTCATTAACAGTCAGTTCTCAGCATATGTTAGCAATCAATCTGGAAAAGGGTCACAGCTCAGTCCAAACTTTTACAATGTGTAATGAAAATGATTACCAATGGTAATATTTTTTGCACGGATCTCTCCAATGATGGTCGACAGTGGACAGGAACAATTCCAAGGGTTTCCCTGTAGGTTCAGTATCTGATGGGAGGAAACAGAGCTAGGTAACTGTATTGATCATGCATCATGTATTGGAAGAATGTATATGGCCAGGTTTATATGTTTTTCTTTTGCAAAAGACCAAATTCAGCTGGTGAGCCACACAGTCTTTCCATACCATTTATGACTGCAAGCAACACACTACAGCTGAAATAACATAAGAGTCTCACTTTTAGTAAAAAAGTTTCAGTAAAGGGAAATTGAGAGAAGAGACACTTTGGAATCTGGTTCATCCACTCCATGGCCACGGCAATGTCAATGCAGCAATTGACTAATACATGTACTCAATGTTTCTTAAATTCCTGTGTCAATATAACATGCAATGATATGTAATAAATAAATCTAGCCATCCCTGTATTTAAACGCTAAGATACCTGTTAGAAGATCTTCATGAATCCTTTTTTAAATGGACATTTTACCTGTAGATTGTTCAGTCCACAGAGGTGACACTGTGCAGGGAGACTTGTCAGCAGGTTGTGGGACAGGTCCAACTCTGTCAGCTTACCCAGGCCACAGAATGCTTCAGGGTCAAGGCTGCAAAATTACCCACAGTTGAAGGATCGATTGCAAGAAGTACTGCAAATAATTAAATACCCTATTGTACTTGGATGTACAGTTAGGTACATGAGGTTTGGGACAATGACACAGTTTTTCATCATTTTTATTCTGTACACAATGGATTTTAAAACAGTCAAAATGTAATCCAAGTGCCGACTTTCAGCTTTAATGGGTTTGATGAAAGAATGTATTAACTGTTTAGAAATTACAGCCATAATTGTACAGGGTCCTCCATTTTTAGCAGCTCAAAAGTAATTGGACAGCCTCGCATAATTTTAACCATAAGGATTGTTTTTAATACTTGGATAAGAATCATTTACAGTCGATGACTGCCTGAAGTCTAGAACTCATGGACATCACAGTTGCTGTGTTTCTTCCCTTGAGAGACTCTGCTAGGCCCTGCACCACCCACCTCATTGTAAGAGCTCTGTATTTGCATTCATGAAGGCCTCTCATGATTGTAGACTGCAGCCATGATACGCCTGCCTTCTCGCGAGTATTCCTAACTTGGCTAGACGTTAAGGGATTTTTCTTAACCAAGTCAAGATTTCTGTGATCATCCACTTTAGTCGTCTTCCGGGCCTTTTGGTGTTGCTCAGCAGGCCAGTGAGTCCCTTCTTTTTAAGAATGTTCCACAGTGCTGTTTTGGCTACTCCTAAAGTTTTTGCTATTTCTCTAATATGTTTATTTTGGTTTTCCAGCCTGATAATGGCCTCCTTCACTTGCATCTTTTGACCTCATATTGAGAGTGTCCATGAACAGCTACCAAACGCAAAGTTCACTTGTAATCAATTCCAGATCTTTTCTATGCTTGACTTAGCACAGAAAAATGAGGAAACAAGCCTCACCTGGCCATGAAACTGCTTGTCAGTCAAATGTCCCATTACTTTTGAGCCTGTGAAAATGGGAGACTATATATAAAATAAAATGTCTGTAATTCCTAAACAGTTTATGCAGTTCTTTTGTGAAAACTCTTGAATTAAAGCTGAAAGTCTGCATTTCAATCACATTTTGACCATTTGATTTAAAATCCTCTGTGGTGGCGTGCAGTGGGAAAACTACAAAAACATGTGCCATTGTGCTAACACATATGGACCAAACTGTGCATTATAGTGATGCAACAGTAGTAGGTTTAAGCAAGTATCCACCGACATACAAATCAAATTTATCTAATTTCCTTGTTTAGTAAATCATTTTTGATCATTTTTGGTGTAAAACACATGGCATACTTAAAACCAATTCGTGATTAACTTGGAATGGACATTTGCTGACTTGCTTACCTGCTGATGTTGTTTCTGGCGAGAGACAGCACTGTGAGGTTTGGTACCACAGAGAAGTATTTGGCTGGTATAGCAGTTACCAGATTAGCATCCAAGTGGAGTTCTACCAGTGTGGGATAGCTGGCTAGTGCCAGTTTGTCGGTCTCATTCAGAGTAATCAGGTTCTCACCAATCAGCAGCTTTGTAACGTTTAAACTGTCGATGTTATGAGGGATGACATGTAGAAGCTTGTTGGTGAAGTTTTTTACCAGCTGATGGGTGGAAGAATTGATGGATGGACAGTTATTACAACAAAAAAGAACTATGTGGATAAAGAAACACAAACGGTGTTAAAGACTTGAATTTTCCTTACAGGTTCATCCACAGCCTCAGTAGTTTTTACGAGCACATTAGTTGCTGCCAGTGCAGTCAGCCACAGCAGGAGGAGGGGTTGCCAGCACATCTCTGTTATCCTATATTGAAAAGAGATGGATATAAAATGCTCTGGATAACTAATACGTTAGTGATGGGTAGATGACACCTCATGGAGTGTGTATCACATTCCCCTAACTCTGTTGACACTAGGTTGGTATATCGCTTAACAGCAGTGTCTGCTGGATTTGAAAAAAATCATCAGGTAACCTGGATAAAGAGTGTGCAGAGAGACCGAACTAGGTTCAGACGTGAGAAAAAAAATGAGTGATGAATTGTCTTGTTTATTTGTTCCTTTGGCTGCTTCCTTGGCAGATCGAACCAGGGACCTTTTGCTTGTGAGGTGAACGTGCAACCCACTACCCTACAGAGACACGGCCAGTTGATAACAGAGCGCCAACTGGATAAAAAGAAGTGTCTTCTTCTTCTTCTTTGGGCTGCTCCTGTTAGGAGTCGCCACAGCGGGTCATCTGCCTCCTTCTCACCCCATCCCTTGCATCCTCTTCCCACACACCAGCCCTCTGCATGTCCTCCTTCACTACATCCATGAATCTTCTCTATGGTCTTCCTCTTCTCCTCCTGCCTGGCAGCTCCATTTTCAACATCCTTTGTCCAATATGTCCACTATCCCTCCTCTGAACATGTCCAGACCATGTCAGCCTTGCCTCTCTGACTTTGTCTCCAAGCTTCTCAGCCTGAGCTGTCCCTCTGATGGACTCATTTCTAATCCTGTCCATCCTGGTCACTCGCAGCAAAAATCTCAACATCTTCAATTCTGCAACCTCCAGCTCTGCTTCCTGACTTTTTCACTTTCACTCTTGCTGCTATCCTTCTGTCACAAAGCACCCCTGACACTCGTCTCCACCCACTCCACCCTGGCTGCACTCTCTTCTTCACCTCTCTTGTGCTCTGTCCATTGCTTTGGATGGTTGATCCTAAGTATTTAAACTCATCCACCTTCACTACCTCTGCTCCTTGTATCTTCACCGTTCCACCTCCCTCCCTCTCATTCACACACATGTACTCTGTCTTGTTTCTACTGACTTTCATTCCTCTTCTCTCCAGTGCATACCTCCACCTCTCCAGGCTCTCTTCCACCTCCTCCCTACTCTCACTATGGATCAGAATCAAAATAAAACAGAAAAAAATAAAAGAAGTGTATAGAATATGAAATATAGCTAACATAATATGACTATGTTTAATACAGCATGTCAGATGCAGAATTTACAAAAAACCTGTGAGGAAGTATAAATGAAAAAGGTGAAATCAGAGTGAAAGTTGTGGTAAAATCATTTAGGAAATATAGATGCTTTTGTTCTGGTATGTAAGAGCAGAAGGCTCTTTTTTCACATGTTGGGCTGAGGCGATTTTGTTGCTTTGAGACCAGTCCTCCTGCTTTGGAAAAAACTCTTTTACCAGGTACATAAAAATGTCAAAGCAAGTTCATAGAGGCGGTGGGAAGGAAGGACTCCAGATTTCTTCGTGGTTCTGTAATATCAGTGGGTGATGACGGGCCATAAAACAAAATCACTCAAACGGTACCAAACAAAGTCTCCTCTTCTCCTTTCAACACCAATGCAAATAAGTCAAGAGTTGCGCTTCCTGAAGAACACAGTTTGGCGCCTTGCTGCTGTTCGACACAGTAGCTGTATCAGTCACTTGATTTTTCTTAGGGTGCTACACACACACCGTTACAGGGTTTTGCTCTTTCTTTTAGGGTTTACTGTAGAGCTACTGTGACAAAACAATTTCCTGCGGGATCATTAAAGCTGAGTCTGAGTCTGAGTCTTTGTGCTTGATACCCGCACCAACGCCTCGGTATTGTTTGACCCATCACTAGAATACATAATGAATAGTCTGGGGCATTAAGAAGATCAGTTACTTTTCTGTAGAAGAGCCATTGCAGTTGCCTGTGTCTTTTGCTTGTTAGATTTAAGGTTTATGGACAAAAAGCATTAACGCAGCATGACAGCCAAGGCAAGTTGGTTGCATTTTATGGCAGATAAAAATGAACCTTATTTATCTTATACTGGACCTCAGTGCATCCTCTGTCTGAACTTTTAGCTCGTTTTGCTTTAAGCAGATATTCTTTGTATTGGCTGCCCCTTGTAAACAGGACGTCTGAACCACAGGCTGTATATAAAAGTTACATGTAGGTTGACTTTCCATGTAGGGCTGAAAAGTGAAGCCACTGCGGAAGTGCCATAAACATGCGTTCTAACTAATGGCCAGCGGGGGGATGGGTGCAAAACAGCCTGTAGGACCCTTGATCTATGACCTCAGTAAACACTTTCCTGGTGAGTTTATGGTCTCAATTGATAGTTTCACTTTTTACTGACTACAGCGTGTGGTTAATTTTGTGGTTTATGGTCCCATTAGAATCAAAAATGAGGATTAGGCAGGTCCCACTTTATGATATGATTGACAGGTCCCTTGCAGTGAGTGTCCACCTCCACTCGTCAAAAAAGGTAGTTTGAGGCTTTACAGCAGGACTTCATTAGCCAGTGCGCGATGTCACTGTGGTTACATACATCTTTTATTTACAGTCTGTGATTTGGATGGCACTGACATCACAAAGAGCCAAGAGTGGAAAAAATGGTCTAAACGGTGGTGTTTAGAGCATTCTGAAACCTGAGCTTTTGGCTCACAGGACTTACTTGTACAGATCTCATTCTTTGCAACTGTACCTATGATACAAGTATTTGCTTTTGTAACACCAAATATGACAGAGATTAAGGAAAAGCATAATGGGACCCCTTTGAAAGAAATACCCTAAATCTTTTATTTTTGCTTTTTCTTGGCCTGCCACAAACTGTTACTTCATAGATAATTTGCTGATTTTTAGTCTGAAAAATGACAGTGGTGAAAATTCCTGTGAGAGTTCAGAGCTGATAACCCGACTGATATAAGAACAGACGTTGCGCGTTGTCGTTATATTCCCCTTTAAACGTGTGACAAACTGTTGAGCTCCATTAGTGCTGAAAACCTCAACCCTAATCATTATTTATTAGTTGTATGTGCGTGCGGTGGATCGAGTGCATTCCAGCATAAAGCCACGGTCAGAGTACAGCATATATGAGTGAGTCACAAGGTTACTGAGTACACTGATCCACCTATACTGAGGGGTTCGTTTTCAGATGTCTTACAGAGAAATAAACATAAAACCTCTTCAAGCTGAAACACACTGAAAAATAAAACACATCTACCTGTTCATGGACCCATGTAAATATCTGTCAGCTTTTTAACGTTTAACACGCATACAGCATGTCACAATCTGACAGTGTCACGATCTGACAGTGTATTATTCTGCGTTTAACTGTGGTTTTCTATGCATTAATCCTACTCTGTAACCATTCCCTACTAAGAAGAAATAACTGAAGACGCTTACCTGTTCTTCCACATGCACTAATGTAAACTTTCAGTCACCTGTCACCCTCACGTAGCCAGCGTACCAAATGACCTTTGTTCCTCGTAAAACAAAAAGACCAGTGTACTGTTCCTGTGAGCTAACCATTTATGATCAATCAAGCTTATCCTCCTTTCGCTACTTTCTTCCTTCCTGTGGTTACAAGTATCTTGTAGGTTGTTCTTGGAACTACCTCTTATTTGAATAATACGAATGAATGCGAAATCAATCAATATGATCAGTGACAAGCATTTTCTGTGTAGTTTGTAATGACTTGAATTTCCTTTGGTAGAGAGGGGAGAGAGAGTGAAGGAAAAAGGAAGCACAAAGAAAGGAGGGTGTTTGAAGGTAGGACAGAAAGAGGGAGAAGTGGCTGAAAAAGACAGAAAGAAAGTGAGACAGAGAAGAAGAAGGAAGGAGGACAGTACATCACTGTTGCTTCTACTCAGGGACCTTCAGGCTGCTTGTCAGGTGCTTTGACACACTGTGAATTTTCTTCAGCGTATCCAGTTTATGGTCACAGCGAACAGTCAGCTTATCCCAGTTATCATGGAGAAAGAGGTGGGGTACACCCTGGACAAGTTGCCAGTCTGTCGCATGGTTAACACAGAGAGACGACAACCACTCGTATTGTCAGTTTAGAATCACCAGTTCACCTAACATGTGTTGTCTTTGAACTGTGGGAGGGAGCCAGAGTACCTGGAGAGGCACAGGGAAAACATCCAAACTCCACACAGAAAGGCTCCAGTCGGTCACTGCATTCAAATCCAGGACCTTCTTGCTGTGAGGGGACAGTCCTAACTACTGCGCCCCCATTCTTACCATTATTCATTAAAATGACTTCCATTCTTGCTGTCTTGGCAGTGTCCCATACGTGCTGGGTGCTATGTTTTTCAATAACTGCAGTGAGGTTCACCATTATCGCTCCCACGATACACTTTGGAAACCTGCCTTTTTCTGGTTTCCTTCCTTTTGTCTCCTGCTTTTTTGATTTAGTGGTGCAGGTTTCTCTTTTACATTATCACTGCTTTCTCCACTTTACCTCAAGGTAAACGTGTTGCCTCATATGGTGAAACGGGGTGTGGCACTGTGCACTTTGCAGGTAGCTAAGTGTGAGCCTGATTCACTAACGTACACATGGTGGTAAGAACAAACTGGATTACATTATTTTGAGGAAAACTAAATGAGAAACAGCAGCAAAACGCTTACCTCCAAGAGAAGAGAACTCCATATTCCCACTCTCCCATTTGAATTAGACTGAAATGAATGTGATGGAGGAATTTTGCGAGAAAGAAGCCAGAATCCCTTATACCTCGAAAAATGAAAGTTATCTTCCCAGTGTTCTAATGGGGTTGAAAAGAAAACTTGGCCTGCTGAAAGAAAGCTTTGACGATAGCTACTCACTCATTGATTCCATTCTGATTCATTTCCAAGTAGTTCTGCAAAGAGCAGAAGCTAATTTAAAAATGTTGCAGTTGTGCTTTTTGGATGAAACTCATCCTTAGTGTTTTGTATTGCTTCATTATTCGCACACTAATTGTTGTTGCAGAATATTTTGCATGACAAGTGTTCAGTCAGGCTCAGTGTAGTAGAAGAAGACTGATATTTCTATCTGCAGTAATTTATATTTGGTGGAGGCTCTGTTCTGCAGCAAGACTTCAGCTGGAGTGGCAGGAGAGAAGAGAGCAGGGATCCCCCTCACCTGCCACTTCATTAGATACATCTCACTAGTACTGGGTTGGACCCCCTTTTGCCTTCAGAACTGTCTTAATTCTTCATGGTATAGATTCAACAAGGTGCTGGAAACTTTCCTGAGATTTTGGTCCATATTGACATGACAGCTTTGTCAGCTGCACATCCATGATGCGAATCTCCTTTTCTACCACATCCCAAAGGTGCTCTGTTGACTGTGGGGGCTGGAAGCAGCTATCAGAAGATGGGTACGCTGCGGTCATAAAGGGATGGACATGCTCAGCAACAGTACTCAGATAGGCTGCGGTGCTTAAACAGTGCTCAGTTGGAACTAAGGGCCCAAAAGTATGCCAAGAAAATATCCCTCACACCGTTACACCACCACTGGCAGCCTGAGCTGTTGATACAAGGCAGGATGGATCCATGTTTCATGGTGTTTACTGCAAATTCTGGTGCCACCAACAACTCTAGAGATGGTTGTGCAGAGTCACTTCAGTCACCTTTTTTCACCATTCTGACGATTGGTTCGAAGTTCAGCGTGTCTGCAAAGAGGCAGCTTGCAGATGTGCAACAACTGTGGGCAGGCTTAAGCAGCTAAAATTGCCTGCCCTATGTGAGATTTGCCAGTTGGATGTATCGAAGGGTATCAACTGTTGTGGGTTGGCATTGAAAAGTACATTGCAAGCTCTCTGGCATCCTCTGTTTATCTGTCTTATCTGCCCTGTGCACTCTATCTTATCTGTGTCCTTGCACTGTGCTGTGTGTTTGCTCTGCAGGAGAGAGGAGGCAATCAGGGCCCTTGAGGAGGAGATCAGGAGGGAGAGGCGGGTCGCCGATGAAGTCATCCAGGCAATGCCGGCGGCAATGCAAGAGAAGCATTTCACCATGACAACAACCAATGAGGAACTGCTGCAGGTGAAGCTGCAGCTTTTTCCAGAGAAGAGGAAGTTCACTAGAGATTGATTCATGTGACATGATGAAATTTATTAGTTTAGTCTTGCATTAGGTGTGTGAACTTATTAGAGTAGAATTCACTTGAGGAAAAGTCCTTCTTATTATTGAATTGATATTGCTTTAACACAGACCCCCTGTGATACCATGTGAAGGTGCTCATTCGATTGTCTTGTTTTGCAGGAGCTAACTGTTCTCCAGGAGGAGCTGGACATCCTTATAACAAGAAAGGAGGACTATGAAGCAGTGAGTTGGGTGCAGGGGACAGAGTGAAAAAAGGTTCATTTTGGAAACAACAAGGGAGGAGGTGCAGTGTGGAAAGACAGCAACAAAAAGGGTACAGATAGTGGGAAAGAAGCGGGAAAGTGCACATCAGAAGTAAATGCAAGGTAGCTTTCAGCCACATCTGTGTTGTGGCAGTGATATCTCTGGCTGTAGCAGTAGTAGAAGTTGTTTTACCTGACATGATCCTCTTTGCAGGAGCTGTCCCACTCGCAGATAAAGCAGGAAATGGTTCACCTCCACGAGACCCTGTCAGCACTGGAGGCAAAGCGGGATGCAATGGAGGCTGAGCACAAGAGCCTGGGTTCGCCCCAGGAGGAGAGAGAGAAGTTACTTAAGCAGGTCAGTTTGACACGGAAGCGCGCTGCCTTATGAGTCATTGCTACACTAGCGAGGACAGGAGGGACGGCGTTTCCTGATTAACTGAAATGAGCTTAAATATCAAATCAAATTCTGAATGAAACATCACTTTACAGGCCTTTCCCTGTGTTAACAGAGCCACACTCTTATAAGCAGAAACACACACTGGATACAGTGAGTTCAGTGTGTCTATGGGTCCTTAAAATGTCCTCAATACACAAAACAGGCCTTTTCTAGTTAAGTGGTTCATCCCAGCGGAAGGACTGATGAGCTAATGCCATCATGAGGTGTCCATCCATAATTCACAAGAATTGCTACTCCTACTACAGTATTGGTCAGAATTTCATCAAACTTGCACGCATCTTTACCCAATCTGTTCTTAAGATCAAGGTCATATTTTTTTGTCTTACTGGCTTTTTTTCCATTTTCACAAGAATTGCTACTTTTAAGAGTATTAGTCTAGATTTTAATGTTCATAAAGTGAGTGTTTGTGGGTGCCCCCCTGTCTTCTATACATAAATGCTGTCATTTGGGTTATTTATGGCATAGTAATATCTTAAGCTAAGTTAGGCCTGGTTGAGAAGTAGGAACATTGTCCTGGATATGATTATGAGCCTCGCTGACTTCCCAATGAATTTTACTTCTCATTAGTTTTTGAAATACAGCCAGCCAGTGACAAAAAACCTCATCACTTCCTTTCTGTACTTTATGCATTACAGTCACATGAATTTTGATGAATTTTGAGCCAGATGATTTCCCACCATCGATCCAGTTCAATTCAGTTTTATTTATAAAGTGCCAATTCACAACGAAAGCTGCCTCAAGGTGCTTCACACTGTAGAGTAAAGCCCCCTACAGTATTAGACAGAAAACCCCAACAATCAGACCATCCCCTATGAGCAAGCACTTGGTGACTGCGGGAAGGAAGAACTCCCTTTTAACAGGAAGAGACCTCCGGAAGAACCAGGCTTTTTAAGGAGCTTTTAGAGCAGCCAGATGGCAGTGAATTAGAATAATCAAGCCGAGAAGTAATAAATGCCTGAACTAGTTTTTCAGCATCACTCTGAGACAGGATGTTTCTAATTTTGGTGATATCAAATCAAATCAAGTTTTACTGTCATAAACACAGTAAGGAAAAATGTTTCCCTGTGCAATGATATTCTTACTTTGCTGTCCACAGTAAATGCCCATAATATGAAATCTACTTATAAAAATATAAATAATATAAAAACATTTTGAGAGCAGCATGTAACACATAACACAGAAATATAAACGTAAACTATGACACACTGTACATATAGTGCAGAAAGCAGTAGCAGCAGATGTGCAATTGTGCATGGCAACTAAAATGTAATAGTATATAGTAGGGTAGTTAAGAGGGCAGCATGTGACAGATGTAATAGAAATATAAACATAACTGCAATTGTGTACATATTGTGCAGAAAGCATTAAGTGTGCAGGATTATGCGTGGCAACTGAAAATGTGACAGTATATAATCAAACATGAGGTAGTGTGTGATTATGGACTCCTGTTAGCTGTTCAGGAGTCTCATGGCAGTGGGAAAGAAGGAGTGTTTTAGTCTTGAGGTCTTGCATTTGACACTTCTGTACCTCCAGCCTGAGGGTAGAAGTGTGATCAGTGTGTGCTGGGGGTGGGTGGGGTCATTGAGGATGGAGGCAGCCCTGCTGTGGACTCTGCAGTACTAGATGATCTTCTCAGCAGTCTTTACCGCTCTCTGCAGACATTTGCGGTCCATAGCAGTCGTGTTGCGGTACCATACAGAGATGCAGCTGGTCAAGATGCTCTCAACAGTTCAGCTGTAGAAGTTGCTGAGGATCTTAGACGACATACCAAACTTCCTCAGGCTCCTCAGTAAGAGCAGCTGCTGTTGAGCCCTCTTAGCCAGCTGTGTGGTGTTGAGTGTCCAGGTGATGTCCTCACTGAAGTAGATGCCCAAGTACCCAAAGTTGCTCACTTTCTCCATTTCAAGTTCCTGAAAGAACAGTGACTGATGAGGTCTCCTCTCCTTCTCCACGTCCGCAGTCATCTCCTTCGTCTTGTCTGTGTTGAGGGTGAGGTTGTTGCCATGCAACCAGCCTGGCCACCTCCCTTCTGTAGGCTGCCTCGTCCCTGCCAGTGAAGCGTCCTGTCGTTGCGGTGTCGTCCGCGAACTTTAAGATGATGTTGTCCCTGTGGGAGGAGAGACAGTCATGGGTGAACAGAGTGTAGAGGATGGGGCTGAGGACGCCCCCCTGTGGAGTGCCCGTGTTTGTGGTAATGCCGGCTGAAGTCTTATTACCGATCCTGACAGTCTGGGGCCTGCCTAGGAGCCAGTCACAGAGGGTGGGGCGCAGGCCCAGTGTAGACAGTTTGTGGGGGACGACTGTGTTGAAGTTAGAACTGTAGTCAATAAAGAGCATCCTGATGTAGGAGTCTTTGTTGTCCAGATGAGAGAGAAGAAAACCGATAGACGAAAACATCGGAGCTTTGTGTCATTTTTGTCAGGAGCGAAACAAAGCTGTCGTTCTGCTTTTTTCAGGTGAAGGAGGACAACCAGGAAATTGCCAGCATGGAGAGGCAGTACGTATCCAGCAGTTAGTGCCCCGTCAGTTTGAAACTTCTGTCTTTCTGTGCCGTGACGTGTGAACGTGGTGTGTGTTCAGGCTTACGGAGATCAGGGACAGGATGAGACAAATCACAGAGGAGATCCGACACGTGGAGCAGGACTCAGAAGCAGCTCAGGGTAACTGCCAGCATCCTGCGTGTTCTTCTTTTTTAAACGTGTCGATTTATTCTTAATATAACACAAGTTTTTATGATACTTTAAATACATAAATAATGACATGACTTAATGCTTATTGTTTTTTTTCCACAAGGGGAATGTCAACAGAAATACAAGGAGCTGAAGAAGAAAGAGGAGGAGATTGACCGTGAGTTCCAGTTGAACTGGAGCCTTGCAGTGTTGCCAGAATAAGACTATTCTATATTTTATATTTTTTTATAATATATATATACATACGTTGCGATATGCCTGATGATATTGTTTCATACAGCTTCAGTTTTGATTCTGCTTTTAAAACACGTCGGATCCTCTTTGGAGCTTTTTATCGGCTCCCTGTAGATTTAGTTGAGCGCCTGCCATTTGTAAATATCTTCACCTCTGCAATCCTGCGTCAGTTTTTTTTTTTTTTTGCATTATATTTAAAATTACGGTCCAACATTTGGGAACTCGAGGGCTGACGGGAGCACTGCGTGCACCACCCCTTTTTGGATACAGCCACTAGGAGTCACCAAAGTTTTCAGATCATTCACAGAGGAGCTTCATCGTCAGCCACTATCCCACTTTGCCCTAAAAGCCCATAAACCCATATGTAAAAGCTGAACTGTCCACAAACATTCAAAGTTAAGACAGCGAAATTGTAAATGGAAGAAGACGACACACTTTTATTGATCCTTTATAGGGAAATCACAAATACACACATGCAGGGAAGAGGTGAGTAATGAGTGAAGGCCAAGGAGAGCAAATGTGGGGGTTCTGGGCGACACTCAAGGGCACCTCGGCGGTGCTCGGGAGGGGGGGTAAGCTACCAGGACGGCGTGCTTTTAAACACAGCTGCACCCAGGTAGCAGCACGTGGACATAACTTCTTTAATTTCTCCCTTTTGTCAGGGTTCCTTGAGTCATTTGATGAGTCCAGAGCTCAGGAGGACGAGAAGATGAAACAGAGCCAGGAGAACATCGTCTCACTCCTGGAGCACTGCAGCAGGGTGAGGCGAAGAGGGGCTGATAAAAAGATGGAAGGAACGGAGGATGGAGGAGACAGAGAAGGGGGATGGCAAAGTGTGGCCCGTCATCTCAACTGTTCTTCCACGTGCTTGTTTGCAGAACATGTTGCGGCTCCGGCACGTGGACACGGTGACGGCCAGCGAGCTGAGGAACATGCAAGAGGTGCTGGTCAGCAAGGAGACAGAAGTGGTCCAATCAGAGAGCACAGCCAGAGGACTGACAGCAGGTCGGGAGTTCACAGAGTCGCGTTTCTGTCTCCTCTGAGGACGTTACGTCAGCTTGCATTTCTTCCTTTACTCCAGCCGAGTCCTCGTGCTGAAATGTCACACCTTTTTACAGCATGTCACAAATTTAATAATGCTCTCTTCCACCACTCAGAGTCCCAGCGCCTGCAGCAGGATCTGGAGAAGGTGCAGCAGCTGGAGAGGAAGATCACAGGCGAGCTCAGCACCCTGAAAGAGCGTGTCAGCACCATGGAGTCTGAGCTGCACACCTACAGAGACCTGGACACCCTGAGACACACTGCTGAGGAGAAGAAGAAGGTGACACGGGACGCAGATGGTCCTGGTGTTTTAAAATACGCTCCTCTCTTCTCTCTTCTGTTCCCCCTCACCTTTCAGCTGGTCATGGCACACGGCTGCCTTTCTGCTGAAGGTCTCCTCCTGTTAAAAGGGAGTTCTTCCTCGCCACCGTCACCAAATCCTTTCTCACTGGGGATCACCAGACTTTTGGGGGTTTCCTCTTTAAATTGTGGCGCTAAAGCAACAAAAGTCACGTTTTTCTCCTTCTGATGCAGAGACTGCAGGGGGACCGGGTGTCGCTGACTCAGCGTCGAGATGCATTCGGGCAGCTGTTGGAGGAGACAAACCAGAAATACGAAGCCCTGAACACCAAACTGCAAGAAAACGAGACTCACGCTCAGGTTTGATTCTTTTCTAGTTAAACTAAGCTGTCTGCGCAGATGCAGACTGGATGCACCATATGGAAAAAAGTATCGTCACCATCCCAATCTAAAGCCATACACAATAATATGTATTGCTCCTCCTATTGTAGCTGTAACAGCTTCTGTCCTTCTTGGAAAGCTTTCTTCAATATTTTAGAGCGTGTCTGTGGGAATTTTTGCTCATTCATCCTGATGTTGGCCAAGAGGGCCTGGCTCCTAATCTCCAGATGTGTTTGATGGGGTTGAGGTCAGGGCTCTGCGTGGGTCAGTCAAGTTCTTCCCCACCAAACTCCTCCAACCGTGCCTTTATGGAGCTTGCTTTGTGCACTGGGGCACAGTCATGCTACAACAGAAAAGACCCTTCCCCGAACTCTTCCCATAAACTTGGAAGCATGGAATTGTCCAAAACGTCTCGTTAAGCAGAAGCATTAAGATTTCCCTTCACTGGAACTTAGAGGCAACCCCGCTCTGTAACTTCACATGGTCTGCCATGTCGAGGCTGAGCTGCTGAGGTTTCTAAACGCTTCCACTTTGCAACAAGACCACTTACAGTTGATCATGGAGGGAAGAAATTTCAAAACTGCCCACCTCTTAAATGCACCTTCTTATATTGTTGCAGTGTGTTAATTCTGCACATACTAACATTGTTTTGTTTTGTTGTGTATGTGTGAACTCAATGTTTTAGCTGGCTAACCTGGAGAGGAAGTGGCAGCATCTGGAGCAGAACAATTTTGTGATGAAAGATTGTATCCTTTATTTCTGTTTTCTGTATGACTGCATCCACGCTAAGCCTCCTGCTCCACCATGCAAAGAAAGTGGGGTTTTTTTTGAAGACATAACAGAAGATCCCAAAGGTATGAAATCAGTCCTTTACCATCTTAGTTTCCCTTCCTGTCTAAAAATGTCTCGTCTAAGAGATACCGTTTCTGTGAGGTAGCTGTTTTGTCTGTCTAAAAGTCACTCACGGATCCTTAACTGCAGCATCAGTCATCGCCTCTAAATCTCAGGAGAGCGACTACGCCTCAGTTGCCAGGAACGTCTCCCAACAGGTGGCCGAGCACAACAAGGGCCTCGTAGAGTTGCTGCAGAACAACAGGAGTTAAACACATCAACACACACACACACACACACACACACACACACGCTGTTTGCTTTTTACTAACTCTGTCAGAAAACTTTGTCTGCAACCAAGTGAATCAAAAACAGCCTTTTGGCTGCAGTTTATCCAGTAAAATATCTTCTCTCCTTCCTCGCGGCTTGTGTCACCTGAACTGTTGTTGCTTACTACTCTGGAGAAAATGCAAAGTGAATGCTGGCGTATTTAACCGCAGTGTTTCTGTTCATTCGTACACTGACAGTAGCTCGATGTAAAGGTGCGAATGAAGCTTGAAAGTGCTGAGCTCATTTAAATAAAGACGTTTTGACAACATTTAGTGTCTCAGTGGGACTTCTTGCTGCGAGGCGACAGCGCCAACAACCACACCACCCTGCTGCCCCAGCCTTCAGCTAGGCATCGTTGCAACCGTTCATTAACGCAGCATGTAGACATGGCCAAGACAACCTGCTGAAGTTCAACCCGAGCATCGGAACTACTGGAAACTGACAGGAGGGCAGCAGTAAATCAAATGGTTACTCTTACAGCCGAGGTACGCAGAAGAGCGTCTATGAACGTCCAGCGCTTTGAACCTTGGAGCAGCTGGGCTACAGCAGCAGAAGCGTTCACCGGGCGCTGCCCCTGTCAGCTAAGAACAGGAAACTGAGGCTACAGTTTGCATGTGCTTACAAAAACTGGACAACGGCAGGTAGGAACAATGTTGCCTGGCCTGAGGAGACTGGATCACTGCTGTGAAACTGAGACGGTGGGGTGAGATTTTGGCATATACGATATGAAGCCGACAAAGTTGTCATGTCAGTATGGACCAAAATCCCAGCAGCTCATTGAATCTATGAAATGATGAATTAAGGCAGGTCTGAAGGCAGAGACAGAGCCGGGTCAGATCACGTGAGCAGCTGCAGAGGATGCCATCTTTTTGTGTTTATCATAGACTGTAAATACAAGGTAGATGTTGCTTCAGTCTGAAAATGAAAGCCAATGTGGAATTAAACCTGCATTCTTTTTAATGGCCAGCAAAAAGGGAAGTCTATGGATGCTGCTCCCTTGTTTTCTCCACAGTGGTAATGTGGCAGAGAGGGGCTCATGTACCCCACCTGGAATCAAACCAGGGACTTCTTGCTTCAAAAGTGAATGTGTAAACCACTACCCTAATGGGGACCCTCTGCCCCCTTATTCTATGACTTCAGTGAACACTTTCCTCATGAGTTTATGGTCTTAGTCACTACTTTCCAATGTTATTGCAAACATTATGTCAGAAAGGAGGATAAATAAGGATCTGATGATTGGCTAATGAGTTGTCATTTAAATATTTTTAGCCAGTGAGCGTCACAGTCCTGTTTCTCAGCTGGGCCCACCCATCACTTGTGGTGTCTGGTTTCAGAAGGCTGAGATGGCAAACAGGCTCAGCTCAAGACCTCACCAAGTGGGCAGCTGTGGCTCAGGAGGTAGAGCGGTTCTTCTTCCAACAGGACAGCTAAGCGGCTTGATCCCTGGCTTCTCCAGTCTACATGCCAAAGCGCCTTTGGACAAGACGCTGGACCCCAAATGGCTCCTGGAGCGTCCATCGGAGTGTGAATGTGTGAATGAGGCTTGAAGTAAAAAGCTCTGAATAAGCACCAGTCCATTTACCAACCAGTGGCTGATGTTATAACAGCTGTGTTCATCATGTATATACAGTCTGTGGTATGTAGCGTACTTGCATTTATAAAGCACATTTCCTCATCTTACTGACCACTCAAATGTGTTTTAGAATTTCTCTCTGTGGTCTTCTCCTCATGCCTGGCAGCTCCATCTTTAACGTTCAGTATATCCACTGTCCCTCCTCCAAACATGTCAAAGCCATGCTTCTCTAACTTCATCTTCAAATGTCTCAGCCTGAGCTGTCCCTCTGATGGACTCATTTCTAATCCTGTCCACCCTGGTCACTCCCATCTTCAGTTCTCCCTCCTCCAGCTAGTCTTTTTGTCAGTGCCGTCAAGTCCAAAGATCACAGCAGGTCCCAGTGAAGCGCTTTCAACTATAAGGTGCGTTCATATGATACAGCCAGTTTAGAATCAGTTAACCTGACACACACACACACACACACACACGTCTTTGGACTGTGGGAGGAAGCCGGAGTACGCAGAGAAAACACACAAACTCCACACACAGGTCCTGGCTGGGGTTTGAACCAGGAGCCTTCTTGCTGTGAGGTGACATTGTGAACCACTGCACCACCAAATGTACAGTGGGTACGGAAAGTATTCAGACCCCTTTAAATTTTTCATTCTTTGTGTCATTGCAGCCATTTGCCAAAATCAAAAAAGTTCATTTTATTTCTCATTAATGTACACTCAGCACCCCAGCTTGACAGAAAAAAACAGAAATGTAGACATTTTTGCAAATTTATTTAAAAAAAACTGAAATATCACATGGTCATAAGTATTCAGACCCTTTTCAGTGACACTCATATTTAAC
>VUQH01060351.1:0-12800 GCA_015106775.1 Etroplus canarensis | reverse complement strand
CTTGGATTCCAAATAGGCAATTCGTTTGGTAGCCGGGTTAAGTACGTTAAGTGCGTCTTCTGTGTCACTTATACCGCGCTCAGCTTCATCCATACGTGCTGCACTAGATGAAACATCTCGTTTTATTTCCGATACCTTGTTTTCCAGTGTAGACGTCATTCATGCTGTCCAATTTTTCTCCAAACTCTGCCCGGAGAGACTTCGTTCCAAAATCTGTCAGAAGTGACTTCACCACGTTCAGACCGTCCGCTTCACCAGCCTTGCTGTTGGCGCTAGCTTCTCCGCTAACGTTGGCTGTTGTACCTGTCGGAGTTATTTCACCGGCACCTCCGAGTAGCCATGCCGCTTCGTTTGGTTGCAGGGGGTTTTGGCATACCAGCACGGGGGTTTAACTTTCAGAGTTAGTGCCACTTGTTCGGGAGTTTAGATTAAATTGTGCACGGTCGTACAGAGCTCCCACACTAAGCTCGCCGTTCGAATTTTTACTGCCGATGAGTGATTTGCAGTTTGCACTGTGTTCTCTATTACTGTTGTTCTGTGAATCTCCTTTAAACAGAGGACTGTGATATTTCCACCCCTGCTCTTTGGAGCTTGTTAATGATGTTACAGACTGTTGTTTTTGGAGTTTTTCTTAACTCTCACCATTTGTCCATCATCAGTTGTTGTTTTTTTGTTTTGTTTTCGTTCAGATAACCAGTATGATGCCTGCTCCTCTCATTTTCAGGACCTTCTAAATTGTGGTACTAGCTATGTCCAGTATGTTTGAAACTCTGATGGATTTTCCCCATTTTCTCAGCTTCAGAATGGCGTGCTTTTCTCCCATAGACAGCTCTCTGCTCTTCATGTTTACCTACAGTCTTCACAGGTGAACACCAAAGCTCCAACTGAGGGCAGATATCCAGGGCTACTTAATGATTAAACAGTCAGTCTTATGAGACAAACCTGGGTATCAACAAACACCTGTCACTTGTCGTGTTCCAATACTCATGCTCACTTGAAATACTGGGTGGTTTGATACGAAACGTATTATATTCTATGTTGTTTAACTTGTCTAGATATTAATACCAGCGAATAAAAGCTGAATCTTTCATTATTTTTGACCATTCTTATGTATTTTAAAAGCCTGTAACTCTGAAAATTTTCAATTTAATTTGAAAGTAAACCAAAGTTGACAAATAATTTAATAAAAACAATCACTGTTTTCTGTGTAATGAGAAAAACGTATAAAGCAGCAAAAATGGAAACTCGGGCGAGGTATAAAATCCTACTCCTGTGCAGTTCTCGAGTATACTTTCCACCACAGGAGGTCAGAAAAGTAACAATGTTAGCACAAAGAGGCATGCTGAAAAGTGGACGTCATGCTGGGGTGAATGAAGAGTTAATGTGCTGTGAAAGTAAAGAGTGTGATGTCACACTTCAAGGTGAGATTTAGTGGCTCCACAGTGAGTCCCTGCCAAAGGTCAAGTACAGCTCAGTGTGAGTGAGAGGGGCAGAGTGTGGGTCTACATATCTTGTGAAAATTACTTCAGGTCATTTCAGCTTTATTTGGTAGTCAGAGTGTGGAAGAGACTGAGACAGACTGTGGCAGCAGATATGATGGATCCATAGTGGTGTCAGAAGGTGATAATTACCTCAGCTAATTCTCATTACACAGAAGAATCTTTCAAAAATATAAATATAACCAGATCAGATCATCGAGCATCTTGTAATTCAAACGTAAAGGGCAACAGTAGCTAATACAGAGTGAGTGATGACGTCTCTACAAGGCCAAGATCACAGGCTATCTTCTAAATGAAAGCCTGGATCACAGCCCATGTCTGGTTTCCTGCTCTCCCTTTTCCACGTTTCTCAGTTGCTCTCTATAAATACAGCATAAGGTGCTGTTTCCAAGGTAACAACTCTACGGAGAATTGGCCACCTGAATTTCAGATGGAGCGGAAAAGGAGGGTGAACAGTGGTCTGCTGGCTCTCTGGCTGTCAGGAATACACCCTGATCTTTACAGGTGCAGTCTGTCCTGCAGTGAACATCAGTCTTCATTGTGCCTTCCTCTATGAGCTGAAATTTCAGCCTGTGACAGGCATAAAAATGATTTTTGTTAGTTTCAGGATATGTGACTGATGTCTGAACTCTAGGCAGGAGGAATAATACTCTCTATAATTCATCTGATGAGCTGGCATCTCAAATGGTCAACCCATTAGTATGATTATTAAACACACTAGTAATATTTCTATTGGTAAAAATATAGTTTTTTTTAAAATAATTTTATAATTCTTTTATTAAAAAGGTCTTATTTCTGCCTTTGAACATGTTCAAACCAGCTAGCATCAACATGAATCTTTGTAGCACTGCCCCTGAATACTTTGAATACACCTTTATTTTATTTCAAAGTAACCATTGGAGGTTGAACAGGTTAGTGATTTGGTGTTGTGAGTGTGCCCTCCAGTGCTCACGAGAAAGAACTGCAAGCTTAAAATTAAATTTGATCTTGAAAACTGCGCCTCATCCAAATCCACTCATTGCTTGTGTGATCATTACATTCCTAACATTTGCACTAATACTGTGGTATAGTGCTTACATAGCATTTCTCATTCTTAAATGTCTGAACATTATATTGCTGCTAGCTAAAAATAAAAAATGACAGTGTTTGGAGAATAAGCTTTATGTACAAGAGATAGCTGTGAACTTAAAGTGCAAGAACAGAATCAGTAGTTATGTCGTTATAGAATAAGATATCAGGGTGAAGATATAGAGACCTTTTGTAATAACACCTCTCCAGCCCCTTACCTGTAGCTGTCTGATAGCAGTTCTTGTAGACAAATAGATAACTAGCTTGTGAAAACAACTTAAGAGGATATATAATATATGGACAAAAGTATTGGTGTCCCATTCTAAATTCATAGGGATTAATATGAAGTTTGTTCCCCCTTTGCAGCTGTAACAGCGTCCACTTTCTCAGAAGGTGGGAATTTTTGTCTATTTATCCAGAAGGGCATTTGGCTGGAAAAGAACCAATGGTCCCTACACTTTTCCTACAAAACTGGCAGCACAGAATTGTTTAAAATGTCTCGGTAAGCTGAAGTATTAAGATTTCCTATCACTGTAACTAAGGGGGGCCAGGCCAACCCCAGAAAATAACCCCAAAGCGTTATCCCTCCTTCACCAATCTTTACAGTTGGCACAATGCAGTCAGACAAGAAACATTGGCAATCCGGCTCTGTAGCTCCATGCAGTTTCCAGTTCCTAAATGCTTCCATTTTGCAATAATACCACTTACAGTTGATCGTGGAACGCCCAGGAAGGAAGAACACTCAAATTCAGTGAGGTCTTTAGATCAATTACAAGCTTGATTTTATATAGTTTTGACAATGGGATTTAATGAAATCCCTGAATTCAATGATTAAGAAGGTGTAACATAATACCTTTGTCCAAATAGTTAATTTGGCAATTGAGCCCACTGATTGATGATTGCTGAAAATGGTGTGAAGGACTCAGATTGGCACATTTTACTGGGTAGGAACAAAATGATTAGAAAGGAATCTCAATTCTTGACACAAAGTCTTATAATGTATCAAAAATGTATGAACCCTGACAGGCTAAAAGCAAAGTTATCTTTTATGACCCAAACTGTGCCTGTAACATTTACTGACAGTGCACTGACCCTCAGGTGTATGTCAACTGCTTATTAAATCAGATCTTTATACAATATTAAATATGACATCGCAAACAGAGATACTGATGAATTTAATCACTCAGGTGCATTTTTTTCTCTACAATTCATCTGTAATGAAACAAAATCAGGAAGCCATACAATAGAGATCTCTTTATTATAGTGCATTTATAAGATGTTACAAGATGAGTTTAAAAAAGCATAAATGTAATTAAGAAATACATATGCACGTACCATATCTTTACAGAAACAAAAATTAAAGCTTCACATCTGAACAAGGGCAGGTGGATGATGTTAAAATACATTTTCTTACAGGAATATTTATATACATTTGTATTTCTTGCTGTTTACCAGATTATGTTGGTTTAGTAAATGGCATAAATGTAAGGATTAAGAAAGCCCTAAAGATTAGTCATTTATTCATGCAAACTTTAAAAAATAATACATGTCCAGTTCTAGAAAAACAAAAAGGGAACATTAACATCCCTCTTGAGGTCAGTGGATATTATGACCTTAGAGTTGTCTTAACTCAGTAAGGGGTGTGTGCACTGTTCAAGTTTCTTAATTGCAGGAGCCTTTGGGATCAGTGGGTGTAAGGAAATGACTATGCCACTGGTTGAACTGGTGTAACAGTCTTATCGGCATATTTCAACTGTCTGCTGGTGTAGAGCGATTGGGAGCATTTTTGTGAAAGGGTTCACTGCAACAGCTCAGAGTTAGACTTCTGTCTTCACACAGGCCTGTGTTGTGCAAGCTGATGAGGTTGTGCAAATGGCACAGAGCGATGTAAATAACACCAGGGAATGTGCCCCAGCTACATGCAGAGAAAACATTCAAGCATTGAGAAAGCATTTACAGAACTGATTGATACACTTGTGATTCAACTGTACCGTCTGTCACAGTGCTGACAATGTGGTCGAGAGCGTATGTGCATCCTCTGGTAACTACAAGAAAGCTGGTAACCCCGCACTCTGCAGACGAATCCAAAACTGAACAGAACACAATGAACCCTTCCTGAAACCAACCAATTGGTCCCAAGAGCAAGGACAGCATGCCTGGCACACTTACTCATGCTAAAGAAAACCAGGACATGCATGGATAAACAGTAACAAAAAGATAATAAAACAGAAGAGAGACACCAAACCAAGGAACTTAGATACACGAGAAAATAAATCCACGAGTAAATGAAAAGCTACAGTGGGAGCAACTCTAAAAAAAGGCCTTTTTATCTCAATGGGCAGGGAATAGACAGAACCCACCTACATCCACCAATGACTCAGTAGCTACACTCATCCCTCCACATATGTAAACATGCTCTGCAACATTTAGTGCCTTGTGTATATCCAGTCATAATGGTTCTTGCAATCCAATGAAAAGAAATGGACTCAATAATTGATAACTTGCAGAAGTAAAAGGATCTGAACTGAATTTTATAAAATCTAAGGAAATAAATGTGGACATTTCAACAGGAACACAGGCTGAATATGACAACATTTTCACTATGAACAGAATGAGCAGTATATGGAATTAAAGAGTTAAACAAAAAATAATCTAATTTTATCTTATTATTCTCATAAAAGATGCTAAAACTTTTCAAAAGAATGTGAACTGTTCCAGGATGTCACATGTTATACTTTATTTTACCAAACATGACACTGGTTACAAAGCGCAGTGCATCTTTGCAGGCTGAATAAACAGTTGAGAGAAGGGTCTTAATGCCACTAGCAGATGTAAAGATTCAGTTACTATTGAGTTTTGGTTTTTCTGATTTAAAAAAAAACATTCTTGACAGATGACACATTGCACTCAACATGCTGTGTTGTTCTCTGCTTTGTGGAGACCAGTGCCTTTGGATGTGCCAACACTGGAGGAATGAGGTGACTTGAGAGCTAACTGTGTTCAAGGCACAGCAGGGCTGCTCCGACTTTACTCACACATACATACATACACGCATTCAGTCATACATCCAAAAATATTCATCCACACACACGCATACAGTACACAAATGCAGGGAGCACTGGCCAAAGGTCCAACGCTTCAGAAGAAATAGAGAAAGAGAGACGAAGAGTGAGACCAGGACCAGTGCAGTCTCCCAAAACACTGCAGACAGAGCTGACAGGCTAGGAAACAGTGATAGATCATTTTGCATTCTTTAGCTGGCTTGAAAGCCAATCCAGACCCTCGTAGAGGCCATCTCCGGTAGTAGCGCATGTGGCCTGGATATACCAGTTACGGTGGCGTAGGGAGTGTAGGGTCAGCTTTTCTGTGATCTCAGCTGCATTCATGGCGTTAGGTAGGTCCTAGAGGAGCAGAAGAGGCTACAGTTAATAAATGAGCTAAAAGCAACAAACATCCCCTGAGGCCTGTACTACAAAGCAGGATTTGGTCTTCCTGACAACTTCTGGGTTAACACTAGGATTTTAGCACTATTAAAAGCAGTACACTTCAGTTTACAAATGCTGGGCCAGTGCTCCCCTGCATTTGTGAACATTCCGCTCCAGAGCCGATTAAATTCAGGATTAGAGATCAACAGGCATTAAAACACTGCCTAAAGACCAATCAATTCCCCGGTAGTGTCAACAAACCTGAAAGATCCCTAGGACCAGACAGGGCCCTCTGTGTGCAGACAGTAGGATGGTCTAAAGTTTTTTAGTGTTAATAGTCTTAGAGGATCAGTAAGAAACACAGATTCTTAGATGCAATCAGTAATTGTTTTTTTTCTCTGCCCTGTTGGCTACAAACAATTTTACAAATTTACTACATATGATCCTGAGGGAGGGTGCCTATTCGCACCTCTTGTAATTTTTAGTCAAAAATCAAATTTGCATGTAGATTAAAGCTACATTTAATTTTTGTTTTTGTGTTTGTTCTTCTTTGCTGTCAGACTGTTAAAGAGCACTGGGGCTGCAGCTGAAGGTATAAAAACTAAAAGTGTCTTATGTGCACCTTAGCATCAGTATATTGTAATAAAAATCATGTATCTGTAATCTGTTAGATTCTCCCGGTCTTAATGACAGGGCTGTGATACTCTGTTAACTTACACAGCAATTTTTCCAGTTTCAGTCTTGTTTCCAGGTAGACTACACTTAATTTATATTGGAGATGTTTTTCAGTGCTTAAAATGAAAACGCATTCATACAGTACTTCTAATACTACACTACTGTACAGTACTTTCCTGGTTACAGTCAAATCAGTATTTTTTTTATCTGCAGCAGCTGTGTCGATTTTAGCCTGTACTATGTGTTTAAGCACTTTTTTTTACTATTGCAGTTTTATCTTCCTTTGTAAAATTAGTCAGGTTAACTTATCGAGTTGATGCCTGCCTTTGTGTGACTGCTTATCCTGATTGCCAATGTTATGCTAACCAAAACCAGATAATGGAAAGATATCCTGGGTTTGCTGAACATGCTTTGTAGCACTGGCCCACGATAGGTTACTTCAAATAAATAGTGCACATTTATTCTGAGGTACAAGAAAATTAAGTAGAGTTGAAAACATGATCTGCCTTCATACAATTACACTGCAGTTGCATGACGTGTGTTGCGAACCCTGCAAGCATCTGACTGGACAACAGATTAATGGTAAAGACTAATCCTTCTGCAGTATAACTGGCATTTTATTTTAAAAAAGCTACACAGCGTTTCCATCTGAAACCCTTTGATACATGTTCTCCACCTAGTTATGAGGCAATATTGTCAGTTGGGTGCACAATTACGCCTTTTATTCCCCTTCTAGAATTACCCTAAATGAATAAATTTTACTCAAACTGTGCATTTGATACAAGCAAAAATTTAATGTCTAGTAAGGAATTCTGAATATCCTGCAATGTTCCTATCTAAAATGGGGCTCAATATAGTTTCTTCTTTGATGGTAAATGATAGACAATCACCTGTTTATTGGCAAACACAAGCAACACGGCATCCCTCAGTTCATCCTCAGCCAGCATTCGCATCAGCTCTTCCTTCGCCTCACCCACTCGCTCCCTGTCATTACTGTCCACGACAAAGATGAGGCCTGAAAAGGGAAAGGCAATGAGGTTTGAAGCCAACAATGGCTTAATGTTTGTACAGTGAAGTAGAAACAATATTTATCTTACCTTGCGTGTTTTGGAAGTAATGCCTCCAAAGTGGCCTGATCTTGTCCTGACCACCGACATCCCACACTGTAAAACTGATATTTTTGTATTCTACCGTCTCAACATTAAAACCTGTGAATGAAGAAATAATGGTACAGGAATTAAGTATGTAACATGAACAAAGTGGTCTTTTAGCCAATGCCAAGACTTCACTCTATTACCAGTATTAAGATTTAAAATTCTCATTAAAATGCATGAAATTACTTACCAATTGTAGGGATTGTAGTAACAATTTCTCCCAGTTTTAGCTTGTACAAGATGGTGGTCTTTCCAGCAGCATCCAGTCCTACCATCAGGATCCTCATCTCTTTCTTGCCAAACAATCCTTTAAAGAGGCTACTGAAATTCCCCATCCTGGCTCACCTGCAGAAGGACACACAATGTCAGGTTGCCGGGTCTCCGAGAATGTGACACCAAACTGAAATCAGTGCCAGAAAGATCACTGAAGTGTTTACACCCCCTATAGAAGCTGCTGTTGGCTGAATTGTAACTGCAATGTCACAACACACAGTTCTAAAAAAAGCCATTAACTAAATATATTTAAGCTGTTTTAAAACATTCTGATCAAAAGGCTTATTGTTGCCGTCTCCTGTTTTCCTCATGCATAATGAAAAAAAAGCCGTTGTGCAACTTCCTCCTGGCCCTGAAATAAAATGAAAAATAATATCTGCCCCTCAAGCAGACAGCTGCTGTGAATGCTCCCCCCAAAGTCAAACAGAGACCACTAACAGCAATGATGCTTGTATTTAACAAGCTTGTGATAGAAAATGCTGACTTAAAAAATGAGAAATAGTGCAAACCATTGTACTCAATCTGCTGCCAGAGATTATGGTCTTAATAACAAAGTAATAATGACTTAACGTCTTAGAAAATAGGAAGCTACAAAAATAGTAATGTGTTAATATATGTGAGAGAAATTCCCATAGTAGGCCCTTCGTCCAAGCTAAAGAAACCACAGACTGAAGTTGAACCTGAACTGAACTTAAATTCAACTGTCAGGTTAAGCTACATACAGTTGCTATTTTATAGGATTTTCAAACTTTTTCAATTTGCTTCATTTTTAATCAAATGTGGTCTTTTCATTAAGCCGGAGGTGATGAAAGACTAACAACTACAATTTAAGAATCTGAGAACAAAGATCCATCAAATGTTTGAAAAATAATGTAAATTGTCAAAACAGCAGCCTGTGAACTCACTATACAAACCCTGTTTACTACTCAATTTAGGTTTCAATGAAGTAAATTTACAGCAGATGTTTTCTACAAGTTTCTGTGAATTCCATTTCTGTTTTTCCCTTTATTATTGGCCTCTTCCCCCTTGATTTAGGGCTTTTACACAATGTTTGTTGACAGCTACGAGTCAACATGAACCAGCTTGTGTGGCTCAGCTGTGCGTTTCACTGTATGTGTGGGTGAGGGCAACAACAGGGATAAGCACCAATAAGCAAGAGAGAAAAGGAGCATAAGAAAGCAGCCATTAGCAGTAAATGATTTACCATTTATGTTTTGGTTATTAAAAATAACTGGATTCCTGCCAAGCTTGGACAATAGCCATTTTTATACCTTCCTCATAGTTCTTAGGGGTTTAAAAATTAACTGAATTTAAAATATGGGAACAAAAGAAAGGAAGAAAAGCAGGCTGGTCATGACAGAAAACATTGGACATAGAAGATGCGTGATTGACTAAACGATTAAATGTCACCCCAACTAGTTGGGACCAGAAATACTGGCTGGTTAAACTACTTGTTGTAATCAATGTCTGATGAGTTTTCAAGTTGTGCTCAAAAGGAGCAGCAACAGACCACAGCCAACACATTTTTAGCCAGCAAGGACAGACTGCAGCAAGTAAAGCCAGCACAGTTCAGTAGCACTGTTTTTTTTTTGTTTTGTTTTTTTAAACTTAAAATGTCCCTCTGATAAGATACATTTCCATATAACCCTCTAGTGAATCAGTTGTCCAGAATTCCTCAGAGAGAGCATGACACTTGCAGTGGCAGACATCAATACATCAGAGGACTGAACAGAGAATGTTGAGGACAGTGGCAGACTGGCAGTCTAAAATGTTATCCTCTTTAGTCACTACCTTTTTTGAAAAGGTATAAGGTGTTCTCACACATTAACTACTGAATAAGACAGGAGATTCACACTGGGAAGTTGCTCAAAGTTGTCCATTCTCAGAAGCAGCAAACAGCAGGAGATGGTGTGCAACAGCTGTGTTCTATAGTATAACAGAGTGCTGGACATGGAACCACTACTTAATAGTGGTGAATATAGCAGGGCTGCAAAAATACTCAGAATTGTTTTGGTCAATAGTGAGATCACTATTACTTTACTATTATTCACAGACTTTGGAAAACTAGTGGATTCATTAAACATTAAAAAAGGAAAAACTTAAATATAAAGTGAAATAAATCTGGCAGAGCCTGGTGAGGAGTGAAGTAATTGAAAAGGATGTACTGTTGGGCAAAATGAGTGCATTAATGCAAAAAAAGAACCTAGCAGAGTAATCTTTATCTTGATCATCTCATTTTATTAATTGGTTAAAGCCAACTGAAATTAACATACTAATAATTGCACAGAGTAAGAATACAGTGGACGCATTTACACTGTTCACATTAGTACAATTGGACTTTGTCCTAGGAAGCTGGCAGGTTAAACACTGCTTACTGGCAATTGTGACTGTATTAGCCATTTGTGCTCTTATCTGCAAATATGTTTAGAAAATTTCTGGGGAGTAGTGCACATGTGAAAATGGCTGAAACAGTGCACACAGTTTTGTCCATGCTGACTGGCTTTATCAACAGGACTAAACCCAAAACAAAGTTGAGGATTTTTTTCAGCGCTTGGAGAGAAGTCTTGTTTTCTACAGGTTCCCAGCAAGGGCTCCAACTCACAAGTAAGCAAAAAACAACAAGGAAAGACTGCTGCCATTTCATTTTGAAGGTTAGTTTGCAGGTTTTTATTGGTTACAGTGTAAGTTCTGTTATAACAACAAGTGTGGTATTTATCAAGGTTAAGATTCAAGAAGTTCAAAACAGACATTACAACACAACACTTAATTTCATGCAGACATCTCAGGCACAAAAGAACAGAAGCACCAAACCTCTTGATGCTTGTTGGGTAGACAAATTTAACCAGATAATAAAATAAACTGATTATATAGATACTGCAGCACTAACTGTGTGACCATAATCTGTTCCAGTGCTCTGTCTACATCTTTCCAGGCTGCCCTCATGCATACAGAGGCCAACACACAATCAATGAAATAAGAAACTTAGCTTGTGGCCTAAAGAAATGCTGTGGAATGGCTTTAGTTCATGATTATGGGTGTACAGCACGAGTAAAACTTGAGCCATAACACACTCACTGTCAACATCTGGAATAATATGAGCACTTCTGTTCTGTCAGCTGTGCACGACAAACAACTGTAAGTGTGAACTCCATTATGTAGTATTTCATCATAATTTCACAGCTACAATATGTACTTGTGACCAGCAGCTGAGGCTGATCATCCTGCAGGAACCCTGTAAACTCAAGACACCAATCAGCCAGTGTCATGATGACTTGGCCACTGAATGCACACAAGCACGGATGGTTAGGAAACTGGAAGATGATTTAAAACAATAATTTCATTTTTAAAAAGTGCCAGCAAGATAACATGAAGTAGTAGTAAGTCACGTACATGGTTTAACTAAGACTGCACAATAGGGTATGAGGGGTATATTCAAATCTGAATACATTTGGAGGTTTGAAGAGAAAATTTCAAATACATGCAACAATGCAATGCATTTTGTGAACAGTTCTATTTTTTTTACACATCTGAGGTAGGCTAAAAATTGTGTAATCTAAAAAACAAAACAAAACCTGAATAAAGCAGTGTGGAAAAGTACTGATTTAACTGGGAGGTTTAGACTTTACCTTTTTGGCATTCAACTTAATTATGTTCAAACCTCAGAAAATAAATATTAGGGCTGCACTAACATACATTCATATGCTGCCCATCAGTCCACATACAGGGGTGGGCAAATCTGAGGATATCATTTTAAATGTATGATCCAATTTTCATGGCAATAGTACAGGTAGCATTAACAATAACATTTCAACTCCAAATGAAGCAAGGATCTTTGTGGCGCAACTGCTCTTGTAAACAGAAAGCAGCAAAATGGATGAAGAAAAGCTCCAAGTAGACTGACATCCTCAAACGTGTTGATTTTATAACCACACAAAAATTGGCTATGATTGCATGTTAATAGAGCTGCAACAACGAATCGATTAAATCGATAAAAATCGATTACTAAAAGCGTTGGCAACGAATTTCATAATCGATTCGTTGTGTCACGTGACGCGGAAACATTTGATAATTTAAAAAAAAAAAAAAACAACTTTAGTTGAGCGCGGAGCGGAGTGAACACACTCGGTCTCTCTCGCGCACCGATGCTAGCAGAGTTCGGGGCCTCATAGACAGGGCGGAGCAAAAATTAAAAAAACGAGCGGAGGTAGAGGAAAGATACATGGCGGAGGCAGAGAAATCCGTGCGACCCAAGTCATCCAAGGTGTGGGAGCATTTCACACTAAATAAACAGAATAAGTGTGTGAACTGCAAAATATGCAAAAGCGACATGGCATGGCACGGGAGCACCACGGCAATGATCCAGCACATGAAGCGCAAACATGTTGGAGTATTTGATGAGGAGGAAGGGAGTTCAACAGCAGGGTAAGTCACTTCAGAATCCTACTTTTGTTCCGTTTTGAAGTGAGGAACATAATGTCCCTGGTGCTGGTGTTTACTCGTTATCCAGCTTGACAAGCATGACAAGTTAGCGCCAGCTTGTTAATAACAGTAGTAAAGCAGGGGTGGTATAGTTACTTTGCAATTTGCATTGCAAGACTAAAGACACGTTTTTATCCACTTGCTTTTTTTGGACCATTCATTTTTCAATCTGTTGTCATGTATAGCTACACTGCAAAAAAAGCTTTTCTTACTTAGTAATTTTGTCT
>VUQH01060346.1:32088-44536 GCA_015106775.1 Etroplus canarensis | reverse complement strand
GTGTACTGTTTTTGCATTGTAGGGTGTCCTTGGCATTGTTTACATTGCATTGCATTGTTGCAACTGTTGCACATTGTTGCACATGTTGCACACATTGCACTTTATTTATTTATCTCTTTTTTTAAACAAATCTTTTAAACTTAAATTTTTTAACTGTAGAAATAAAAACTAGTCCTGTCTCTGTCACATGTTTACATGTTTATATATTGCACCAGGTCCTGGAGAAACACTATTTCATTTCACTATGTTCTGCGCCAGCTATATGTGATCGAAATGACAATAAAAGCTCTCTTGAATCTTGAAGCCAGACTTCAGAAAAGTGTGGGTCTTTCAGAGCCAGTCAAAATGTTGGGCATTGTTTCAAGATGTGGGACAGGGAAAGAGCTAAAAATGCTGCTGAGTCCCACATAAAGGAAGGACATCAAGTCACCCTACTGACATACCCAATGTGGACATTTGTGGTAATAGACAGGGATGTGTGTTTGTAATTATAAGGGCTGGGCAATATGACCAAAATTTCATAAGTCACCGCATATCATGATAATGATATATATCACAATATAGTACATCTTCTATAAATTCAATGACCTAATAGTTTATATAAAAATTAGATAGAAATTATTATTTCTTTTTACATTTTAAATTATATATTTAAATAAATGGCACTCATTTGCATTGTTTATTTTTCTCCTTGAGCATCAAACTCATTTTATGTCATGGCCCACACCCAACCAAATTGCATTTTAAGTGGGCCAGATCAGTAAAGTGATAACTTACTTACATTGAAAAAAACACTTACAAAGTAGTTTCCCTTGTTTTTTGGCATAAAGATGTTTAACTACACATTAAAGCCCAGAGATGTCTTTTGATTTTTATTTGATTTTAAGAATACGTATTAGTGGCCAGGAGCATTCCTAGTAAACAGTATATTTTGCAACAACCCAAAAATAAACAATAGAGCAGATTGTGACAATACAGTATCGTATCACAATATTTTTTGCGACAATATTGTATCGATATGTAGGTAAGTAGGTAGGTAGATACTTTATTAATCCTAAAGGAAATTTCAGAATATCAATATCCAATTATAAAATTGTAAATATAAGTTGAAAATTTTACTACTAGAATAATAAAATTGATTGTTTTTTCAGTCCACCTGCATAATCTACATATATTTTCAAAGTCTTCAGTTGCTGAAGGGGTTGAATAAATTATTTTGTACAAGCTGCACTGTTCAAAATACATATAATGGTACAGTATACCACATATTTGCATTCAGTTCAGCTGGACGAGACTGTAACACAAACTTATTTTTTGCCATTAATGACAGGTTTAGGTTATAGTGTTGGTCAGTCTGGCAGCTTGCCAAACCCACTTAGCGGTAATAAAAATGACTGAAGTGTGAAGAACAGACTACAAACTCCATCTCCTCAGATAAAATAGATTGACAAAGTTTATGTTTGGGGAAATAATTTGCAGTTGAAAAAAGGTGGTAAATGGCAATACATTTTATTACGATATTAGCATATCGGAATGTGTTTAAAAATATCGTTTCACAAATCAAAAATCGTGGGTTCCAGCTCTAACATAGCACAGCCCCAGTCATGAGCACAGAAGATTTAAGTGACAGATGAGAAGAGCATGTAAAACTTACAGCTTTGCAAGGCAGGTACTTGAAGTCAAAAGGACTTGGCACCAGAGGTTCACGGAGATGGTGGTAGTCATTTGGACTTTCAAAGGGGTTTCTAATGGAAGGCCTGCCTGGAGTCTCTGGAGTGATCTGAAGCTCAACAAGGTCCCCCATATTTGCTGACAACAAACACCAAAGTGAGCATAGAGGTAAATGACAATTCAAACAGAAAACTGACAAAGCTTAAGTCACTATAATTATTCTGTTGTGAGTCGATTTTTTTTAACTTAGGTATGCTGGGTGTGTTGGTTTCTATAGCGTTAACAAGTCTTCGAAGGAAGCGGCAAATCCATGAGAATTTAGTCAAACGCGTCTCATTTCACTCCAAAACTACTGTTTACACCCACACAGGAGATATGCGCATTTTCCCGTAGGTACTTACAACTGTTAATGGAGCCAACGTGTGAGCACGCAGCTAACAGCAGCCTTCATTGAGGGATGCCAGCAGCAAACAATCAGCACAGACCAGTTCAAACGTTTTTTTCAATTTCGCCCCGCAAGACCCGCCAGCCAATCGGATCGAAGCGGGAAGTTTCTGGGAGCCAATCAAGAATTTCGTGTCGTCACGTCCTGCAGCTCACTTCAGTGGCAGGGAGTGTAACACGCTAAATGGCATCTAATATTGTTCCTTAATTACTGTACGTGTCTGATTTTTGCAAGTATGATCTAAATGCGCACCAAACTTGTACATTCTGGATGAACTGTTGTGTCGCGTCTTAAAGTCTTATATTTACCAGCCGCCTGCTAGCAAGCGTTGGCTAGCTCTTTTTAACTATCCAACACTATGGCAAGTGCAGCAAATGCAAACCTGAACGCAGTCAGGGAGACGATGGACGGTAAGTATGTTTTTAATGCATGTAGCATTTCATGTATTTGTTTAATCATCGATCCTTTACAGCACCAGTTCTAAAAAGGTTGGGACGCTGTGTAAAATGTAAATAAAACGCATGCAATGATTTATAAATCTCATTAACTCACATTGTATTCATAAGGGACGTAGAAAACATCAAATGTTGAAAGTCAGCCATTTTACTATTTCATGAAAAATACTAGCTCGCCTTGAATTTGATGGGAGCAGCACGTCTCAAAAAAGGTGAGACAAGAGCAACAAAAAGCTGGAATAGTAAGTGGCACTAAAAAGAAACGGAAAAAGGAACGTGTTGCAACTACAGTAATTAGGTTAATTGGCAACAGGCCAGTTATGTGATTGGGTATAAATAGAGGCGGAGTCTCTCAGAAGTAAAGATGGGCAGAGGTTTAGCAATTTTATCTACAAATTGTAGAGCAGTTTCAAAATAATGATCCTCAACCCAAAATTGCAAGGACTTCGAATTTTTGAGAATCTGGAGACATCTCTCAGAGCAAGAGGCAGTGTCTGAAAACCAATATTGGATGCTGGTGATCTCAGGGGGCCCTCAGGCAGTGCTGCATGATTCTGTCATGAAAATTGTTGCATGGGCTCAGCAACACTTCCAGAAATTCTCAAATGCAGGTTGAAGCTCTAACATGCAAAGAAGAAATCATATGCAAACATGATCCAGAAATGCTGCAGTCTTCTCTGGGCCAAAGCTCATTTAAAATTGACTGAAGCAAAGTAGAAAACTGTTCTGTGCTCAGATGCATTAAAATTTGAAATTTTGAGGGGGAAATCATGGACACTGCATCCTCTGGACTAAAAAGAAGAGCTGTTATTGGCACTCAATTCAAAAGCCTGCATCTCTGATGGTATGGGGGTGCATTAGTGCCTATGGTACTGGCAGCTTGCACATCTGGAAAGGCACCATCAGTGCTGAAAGGTATATACAGGTTTTAGAACAACATGCACTCCCCTCCAGATGAAGTCTTTTTCAGGGAAGGCCTTGCATACAGCAAGACAATGCTAAACTGCATACTGCAGCTATTACAGCAGCGTGGCTTGGTAGTAGAAGAGTCTGGCCTGCCTGCAGTCCAGACTTTTCACCAATTGAAAACATCTGACACAAAATATGGCAAAGAAGACCCAGGGCTGTTGAGCAACTGGAATTTAAGTAATGGAATTTAAGTAATTTCCCTCCGGGGGTTAATAAAGTATTCTGATTCTGATCCTACATCCTATATCAGACAAGAATGGAACAACATTCCTCCCCTAAAGGTCCAGCTGGCCTCCTCAGTTCCCATGTGTTTACAGATTGTTGTTAATGAAGAGGGAATGCTACACTATGGCAAACATGGCCCTGTCCCAACTTTTTTGCATTGAGATCCCATTCGTTTTACACAGCATCACAGCCGTTTTGGAATTGGGGTTGTATTTGACCACTAGCTTATTGTAAGAGTTTTGTCTCTCTTTACCTTCTTCCCCCAACAGTGCTGCTGGAGATCTCTAGGTTGCTGAATACTGGCTTAGACATGGAGTCTCTGTCCATATGTGTGAGACTGTGTGAGCAGGGTATCAACCCAGAAGCCTTGTCTGCAGTCATCAAAGAACTAAGAAAAGCTTCGGAGTCCCTCAAGGTACAGAAACAAGCTTCCACATTGCTAACAGTTCACATTATTGATGAGATTAGCTATAAAGATAAGAAATACTTAATTTATCCCTAAAGTTGAGAAATTACTAAATTACATTAGTAATACAAAAAGCGAAGAGTCCAACAAGTCAAAACCTAACATGTGCGATCACACAGCGGTCCAGGAAGTGCTAGTATGTCAGTGTCTCAATGCAACGGTCCACGAAGTACATCAAACCACACTTACTGTGTTCCCTCTAGACTTAATCAGCTCCTCGAGCCCATCCATATTATTGTCCAAACAGCTCATATCTACCATGATGCCTGCTGTAAGAGCTGGAGCTCTAAAACCTCATTGTTTCCTCCATAGCGCCTCCAAGATTACAGGCCTTGCTCTAGGCAGTAGAATTGTCAACGCGATCAGCTGGTGAAAATTCTCCATTGCTAAGAGAGTAATGTGAAGAAAAACCACTAGTAGACTTGAGCAACTTCGGCAAGGTACTGCTGTATCTGGTGCTGGAACAGACTGCTACTGAGCATGGTGCCAGGAGGGGAAAAAAGGTGGCCACTGAAGAAATATAATTTGTAGGTTTGGTCCCAGCCTTGTTTTCCTACTGATCAGTTTATTTTTGAGAAATCTTGTCACTTGCCAATGTGAAAAACCCAAACTTCAAAAGAAATATCTTGTGCTGCCAAACAAGTAAGGAGAGAATTTCACTTAAATGTGTTACAAATATGCTTGAAATAATCTACAAAAAATTTAGCTTTACAGACGGGTTTAACAATTTATGTGTAGTTTTGGGCACTGAATAATTGGGTATGGAATAATTTTGGGTCCTAAATATTTTAAGAGAAGTGGCACATGAAACTGAAATGTGCTTAAGGCTGTCTAACATTACCTGATATATGAAGCTTTTAACTATAATCGTATTACATAGCATATGTTTAACAATCGGATGTTTACCTCATACTCACGTCAATGAATAAGAAAATGATTTGTCCACTGCAGTGGTCTCTTATCTGCACACTAATTTGCTTATACTCTAGATGGGCCATTTTTATTTTTTAGTTTAAACAAGAAACTCCACCACTAAGCAGCACCTTATGTATTGTATGTTTTGTTTTTTTTTTTAATCAGGCATGATATGTCTTTTTGGAAAAATGTCCTTCCGTCCTTAAAATTCTGAATATATCAATTAAAAACCTAGATTCCAGTTTTCCATCAGCATTTCTCTGTTTAAAAAAACAGACAAGGCATTCAAATAATTGAATGCCCAGTTGTAATTGATTAAAAAAATTAGGGCTGAAAACTCACATTTAAGAATCTCGAAATAGACTGTTTTGAAGTGTTTTTAAATTTGATAATTTATTTGAATCTTTAATACATTTTCTGTTGATCACATTATTAACCAAGTCTTTTAGGACTTATTCATATGTTTAATTGATGTCAATATAAGAGTGTACTATATTATGGACTATATCATTTAATATATCAAATTACAGATTCACAGGTGAAGCTTTGAGATAAAAGCCCTCTCCTAACTTGGCGGTATAAGCCAGTGTCAGACACACTTTCCTTTCACCCAGAGCCTATCAGCTTAACGACATTTTTAGCTCATCCGGCCGAAGGACCAAAGAGCTAATGCCAATACGTCTGTCCGTCCACAGTTCACAAAATTGCTTACCCTTCAGATTTTAGTGAAACTTGCAAACAATGATCACCTAGAGTCTTCATCCAGATTGTGCTCAAGGTCACATTTGTTGTTTTTCCTTTTCAGTTTTCACACAAATTGTTGCAAGAATCAGATTGTAATATTCATAACTGGAGTGTTTGTGTGTGCAACATTGTCATTAGGTTTAATCATGAAATAATGAGCTAGTTTAGGGCTGGTCAAGAACTGGGACTGTTATCTTGGCTATGACTGACTGAAAGTCTCCTTGACTTCTCAGTGGACCTACCACCTCACAAACTTCATCATGGACATTATGTTAATCGTATCTTTCAACACAAGTCTTAACTGCATGCAGTTGCCTTGGTGAATAGGAATCCACAAGATTACTGTAATCAGTTAACTAGAAAACAGTTTATTTAAACAATTCTGGTTTTAATTTTCACATTGATTAAGACATTTATGTATGTTGCATTGCATATTCCCAATCCTAAAGGGAGATCTCTTTCTCTATGTGCAAAGAGCTGGGTACCGTGCAAGACTTAAATGCTCTCTTACATGAACGTACACACTCATCCTGCTTAGAGAACAATACACATAAAGTGTTACACTGAGAGTAAATGCTGAGCCCACAAGTGCAATAAGTTTTGGGTACGTATGAGAAATATTGCATGAGCATTAACATTCACTGTTGTGGAAATGTGTTCATGAAGCTGGGAGAAACGTTGATGAAAAAGTGTCCCATGTCTGAATGACAAAATGCTGTCACTTTCACAGTGAACAGCCAAAAATGTTACATATCCTATAACTAAAAAGGGGTGGACTGTCCAGGTTCAGTTGTGGTTGGCCAGCTGATTTTAGCTACCTCTTATAACTGTCTGCATGTGCAAAATAAAGAAAAAACTTTTGGTGCACATCAGAGCCTCAAAAGCCATATTAAAAATGTGATATTAATTTTCATGTAATCTTTGGGTTTTCAACACAAACATTCTAGCCATTCTTTCCCATCCATTCATGTTGTTCTGCAAACATACACTTTATAGTCATTAAACTATAAGTGATCATTTATTTTCTCTTTCAGGCTTCTGAGAACTGCACAAACTGAAGATGAAAATGGATCACTTCAGTTTTTGGACCTTTAATGAGATCATGCCTCCTCCTTGGATGTGTGCATACATGAGCTCTCTAGCCAGTCAGATTTATCTGCATTTTGGCACTCTGTCCTCTGTGCCTCCTGGGTGACTAATGTGCTTCTCTTCTGTGCTTGTCCTGCATTTTTTGGGAAGTCTTCTCCTGTAAGGAGTTTATATTCAGCCATTAGGCCTCAAATATAGACATGATGCCCCATGTTTATCCTGTGTTCCTTCAGGTTATAATTGACATTTTGCCTTAATTTGAGTACAGATTCAAGTTCTGATCTGCAATTTGTGTTGCACTTTTCATGAAGAATTGTTTTGCTTTCTTATGTCTATATGTGTTGTTTGTTTTGCATTTTTCCCCAATTTAATCTTTTTGCCATTTTCATTTTCTTATTAAATGGAATAGTTTAAATTAAAGTTAGTTAATGTCCACCAGGTGGTGCTGTGTCTTTCTTTCTTTTTCTTTTTCTGTATGGAGAGTAAGAAACTAACTCATAACTTATCTCATGAGTTTTCCTTATAAATCACTAGTTTTGTGACTCAGGCAGGTAGTTTTTAAAATTGTATTTTTCATATTTTATTTGTCTTTTCCTGGTGACATCATAGTTACAATAACCCCCCACCTTTATCATCAGGTAATCTTTGTGCAGTATTTTACAAAGGAAATAATTTTTCCTGTCAGACTGGGTGAAAGGGACAAGATACTGGTAGAGTAGTGCACGGTATAATACAAAAACAGACCATGCAGAATGTACTTCAAAAACGAAGACTTGAACGGGTCATTCTTTATAGCAGGATGCACTGTTGATCTGATGTCTTTCCTCCTTAATGTCTACACTCTGTTCTCAAAAACCATTCAAGATATATTGCAAACTTGACAAAAAATGTCTTTGATCAACCAGGAATAAAGCCTCTACATCAGATATCTAACCACACAGCAGTGTTTTATTTTTTTGCTGTCTTTAAAATAGATCTATTCATCTTCTAGATGAGGGAAAATGCTGAGAGCACAGAACATTCCTCCACAGGCCAATATATAGGCTACAGGCGACCTCTTATCCACACAGGCTTTTATCAGTAGCTTGTGTGTGTCCCCTTATGTGTGAGAGCTTAGGTGTTCATGCAGCGCTGTAGATGTCTACAAATGAGTAGCCCCTAAGCCATCTGACAGTAACACCTCACCCCTCATAGGCAGACAAGGAAAAAGCCAGTGAGTGAGCAGGAGAGCATGTGTGTGTGTGTAAGCATTTCTGTCTTCTTCTGCTTTGTCTCACCATCTTGACTGACAGGTTCTGAGTCTAAATCTCTGTACTGCTGCTTTGATCTCTTAACACAGTGTCTCTCTGTTCCTCTTTACCAGCATCGTGTTAAGCAAGAATGAGACATACAGACTCAATAGAGTGGCTCTGCTTGATAGTCCATAAGCCTAAACAACCCCAGGTCTCGGTGGGGGGTGAGCTGCAGGAGATGCTGATGAAGGAAGATCCAAACCTAGAATCTTTTTCTTTTACAAAAGAAAATAGTTATGCATGGCTTGATTGGCTACTATGGGCGTGGGATTCAGGATGTATTGCCCTCTGTTTGATGTGTTTGAAGGTTTCTCCTTATCCAAGCAGCTACTTTGATCTCTGTTAAACAAAATATTCCCAAATCCCATAGTCCTAACAGAGATTAACGTCCATATATGCATGAACATCTAAGAGGTGTTCAACTAGGGCACTGGTCAGGTCACATGACTGTATCAACTTAAGAGGCGAGCTGGTCCTCACATCAGAACTTCTAAAGGTGTTTATATTGTATGTCTGATAATTATCCAGGGTGAGGATTATTTTTCTGATAAATGAGGGCAGTCTCATTTAAAAGTGAAAGATCTATGTGTAGCAATTACAGTTCAGGTGTGTGTAATGGATATTAGGAAAATAATTAGACTGGACTGATTATAAGGCCCTTATGTAAAGAAAGATAGTCTGTTGATGTTTTTACAAACCTAAATTATATCAGTATTGTCTTATGAAAACAACTACAGTATAGAGGCTTATTTGAAGTAGAGTTTAACCAAAAGTCAAAAATCTCTTTGTGTTTAGGTCACTAATTACCATCAGCAGTAAACAGGTTGGGGTAATGGTCTCCCTGCAGAGACATGGCTTTGTTATGTTTAGTTAAAAACATCATTTCTGATGAGTTCATCTAACTGTGTGGTTATGAAAAAAACTTTTTGTGTCAGATTTTTGGTAGAGCTATAAGACAGGAGACAAAGGTAATCATTTGCAATATTTTGTCCACAGCTGACAAAACTTTTATTGGTAATACGGAATTTAAAGGTCCTCACAGGTGGGTGATGCTCACAGTGAACACTAATACATCAATATTCAAACACGAAGTATATTTTGCCCGTACCATTCCTTCAGTAGTTTTATCATATGCAACATTGTATTTCCACTTGACCACTTATCTGACATATACAGTTAGTTTAAAACCCACGAGAGCCACATAAATTACAATGCATTGTCTGCCCAATGGTATTTAAAATACACTATATGGACAAACAGTAGGTAACACCTCTTGATCATTAGATTCAGGTATTTCATTCAGTCCCATTGCCACAGGTGTATAAAATCAAGTACCTATGTCTGCCTTTACAATCATTTGTGAAAGAATGGGTTGTTCTATGGAGCTCACTGAATTCTAGTACTGTAATAGGATGCCAGCAATAAGTCAGTTTGAGAACTTTCTTACCTCCTAGATATTCCATAATTAACTCTAAGTGGTATTATTGCAAATCGGAAGCTTTTAGGAACCACAGCAACTAAGCCCCAATGTGGCAGACCACACAAAGTTACAGAGCAGGGATCACCAAATCCTGAGGACCATAGAGCATAAAAGTCACCAACACTCTGCTGACTCAATAACTCTAGAATTTCAAACCTGCTCTAGCATTAACATGAGCACAAAAATGATGCACCAAGAGCTTCAGTGCTAGGATTTCCATGGCTGAGCAGCTGCATAGAAGCCATACAACACCAAGCATAATACCCAGTGTTGGATGGAGTGGTGTACAGCACAGCTGGACTCTGGAGCAATGGAAACATGTTCTGTGGCAAATAATGCTTCTCTATCTGGCAATCTGATGGATGTGTCTGAGTTTGGCAAATACCAGGAAAAAGTCATGTGCTGGACTGTAGGGTGCCAACTGTAAAGTTTGGTGGAGCAGAGATAATGCTACAGGGTTGATTTTCGGTGGCTGGGCTGGGCCCCTTTTTTCCAGTGAAGGGAAATCTTGATGCATCAGCGTACCAAAACATTTAGGATGATTCTGTTTGCAGCGTTGTAGGAACAGTTTGGAGAAGGCCTTTTTCTGTTCCAGCATGACTGGGTCCCAGTGCACAAAGCAAGTTCCATAAAGGCAGGGTTGGATGGGTTAGGTGTGTAAGAACTTGACTGGCCTGCACAAAGCTGTGACCTTAATCCCACACTACAGGGGACACTGTACACAGACACATTCCAAAATATTTTTCAAAGCCTTCTCTGAAGAGTGGAAGTTGGTATAACTGTAAACTGTAAAGGGGGGACTAACTCCATATAAATGCCAATGAATTTAGAATGAGACATCATAAAAGCTCCTGTAGGTGTTATGTATAGGTAGCCAAATATTTTTGTCGATATAGTGTATGTAAAATAAATTGTGTTAACAACCCAGCAGCTACTACATTAAAATATTTCTAGTGTAAATGTGTCATTAAATATAATCCACTTCGTGTATAATAGTATTGCCCCTTTTTCTGCATAATGAACATTTTTAGATTTCAAGTTCATTTTGCCAGTAAGCATTACCCTTTGCTCTACGTGGCCACTGTGGTCTCTAGTACAGGATAATGGCACTTTAATTTTTTTTTAAGATTCTCTTGAGACAGTCGCTTTAATGGCAGCAACCTGATTTAGAGGAAGTGGCATGGGACCACAAGCAGGAAACAACACATTTTTGTGTGTTTGTTTACAATGGCAGGTTTAGTTATTGTTTTAAAATGTTCATCCGTTTCATTTCACAGCAGTATTTTCCACATGATCCACCATAAACTATTGATCATATAAGATTTTTAAGAGTACAGCAATAAGTTAGCTTTGACAGCAGCATTAATATCTGTTTAAAAAAATATTTTTTCCTTTCCTTTCCTGAAATAGATCCTTAAGTGTTAATTGACTATTTTTTTTCTTTTACATTTTTAGTGTTTCACTTCAGTAAGAATTCAAAATAGTTACTTCAGTAATAGTTGTACAGTGCCATTAATAATTAGTGGAGAATATTCTTAGTGCCCTGATTGAAACCCTACAGCACTGTATATCCTGGAGACATTGTGCTTATAGGTCTGCTCTGGCACTGAAGTGATTGATTGATTAATATTTCTGTAACACTTTGAGCGCGTTTGGCCCTCATCCTTCTGCAAGGTGAAGCTTCACTGACTGCTCCCCCAAGAGGAGTTCTGTGACCTTGTTAGAGCTTTCTCCAATACTCCATCGCTGATTAAATACTGAGCACACTTTTAAACCTTAAGATTATACTATTTAGGTCCCAATTCAATTACATAGCAAGAAAATTGGATCATAAACTCTTCAAAGGATCGTTAACAATCATTAGACAGGATAATAGCATGGCAATCAAAATATGTTTTGAAAAAAACTTCCAAAGTCTTTTGGTGACTTTGTTGTTTTTGGACATTTTCCAAGATGATTAATTTGGAATTGATTGATTTACAGTTGTAATTAGCTGTGCTCTGCATAGATGCATAATAATCATATATCTCCCTGCTTGTTTTAAAGTATTAATTGGTTTCATTAACAAAAGCAGTTAATTGAATAACAATTAACAAAGTTGATGATGGTATCGGCAGCGCATGCAAACTCCCTTGTGTTTTGCCTGTGATGATAATGAAACCACCTTTTTATCAGATTGGAATTTTGTGTGTTGGACTATGTAATGACTAATATGATATTGGGCTTATTAGTTTATTCGAGTGGCTCACTGAGGCGTTAAGCTGGTATTGAACACTTTGTGTTTAACAGGTAGGCACCATATGCTGGCTTAATCAGACACTGGAATCGCATTTGGTTGTTAAATTGTCTTCTAATAAAAGCAGGTAGTAAAACAACTTGTGCTAATTCAATTTCAGCAGAGTTTTGCCGGAGTGAACAGCTGTTTCTGTTTGCTGGATTGTTTTAACAATCTCTCTCTTCTCTTTCTTTCTTTCTTTCTTTTTTTTTTTTTTGAAAGGTTTAACTCCCAACAGCTTGTTTGTTCTTCAACTTTTCTTGTAGAAAATAGAGATGGAGGGTGGACGAGCTGTCCACTCTCCTTTAAAGAAGACAATACCAGGCATATTGTAGTGACAGCTTGCATTGTGTGTGTGTGTGTGTGTGTGTGAAGGCAGAGGGAGAGAAAGGAGAACCGAGATAGAGTGTGTGTATGTTAGA
>VUQH01060346.1:20096-31042 GCA_015106775.1 Etroplus canarensis | reverse complement strand
GGAACTCACTTGGGATATGACTGTTATTTCTCAGGAAATCTTTAATATAATCAATAAGTTCTCCTGACATCAAAACACACAAAAAAGAAACCTAGTCACTTGAAAATGTTCAAACAAACTAATGAGGACAATATGATACAATAAAAATGAAGTGGGGCAAATGTTGGAGGTAAAACTTAATCATACACTACTGGAGCAATTAGAGGAATCGAAGAAGATATGAAACATTAATTAACTGAGTAGGCTAATATTCAGTGAAGGGAAAATCTTCCCGGGTGGTCAAGATAGATAGGCAGAGGAAGAGGAACCTAAAGCACTTCAAAGACAAAGGATACACCAATAATTTAGCACTACACTCTGATAACATTGTCAGATGTACTGTTAAAAATGTAAAAAAAAATGGGAAAGTTGTTCCTTTTGTACTCCCGGCACTTTATTCCATTCATTTCCAAATAATGCTACCTGGTGATTCATGCTTGTAATTTTTAGAGTGGTCTTTTACTTCACAAGGCCTGTAAACAAGCTCTGATTAAAGCTGGAGTGAAGTCTGAGTTTGCTTCTTTTTGTGTGCCATATAGTATTTTATACTCCAGTAACTGGAGATATTTTGCATCAAGTATTGGGCTACTTCATTGTTTCCTTTCAGGGGAGTTTAAGCACAATAGCTGCTGTATGAATTAAACCTATGACCTTCCTGTTGTGAGACAAAGTCACTTCCCACCAGTTCATCCTGCAATAGTATTCTCTTAAACACTGTAGCTGTTTACAGCATTGCGGATGGATGAGCTAAAATGTAATTAAACTAAAAACAAGCACTGGGGTTTATACAGTTAGGCCCATATCTTTTGGAACATTGACACAATTTTTGTGATTTTGCCTCTGTATACCACTGCAGTGGATTTTAAATCAAACAGTCAAAATGTGATTGAAGTGCAGACTTTCAGCTTTATTTCAAGGAGGCTGACCAAAGAATTGCATAAATTGTTTAGGAATTACAGCTATTATTATGCAGTCCCCCCATTTTCATATGCTCAAAAGTAATTGGACAATTGACTGACAAGTAGTTTTATGGCCAGGTGTGGCCTGATCCCTCATTTTTTCATGGTAAACTAAGAAGATAAAAGATCTGGGGCTGATTCAAAGTGTTGAACTTCAATTTGGTAGCTGTTCACTGAAACTCTTAACATGAGGTCCAAAGAGATGTCAGTGGAAGTGTAGGAGGAAATCATTAGGCTGAAAAACCAAAATAATCCTATCAAAAAGATAGCAAAAATTTCAGTTGTGGCCAAAACAATAGTCTGGTGCAGTCTCAGAAAGAAGGAATGTACTGGCCAGCTCAGCAACACCAAAAGATTTAGAATACCACAGGAGACAACTAAAGGGAATTATTCCAAAATTCTTTAATTAGTGAGGGAAAACCCCTTCACAAAATCTAGCCAAGTCGAGAACACTCTTGAGGAGGTAGGTGTGTCATTGTCAAAGTCTACAATCAAGAGATGCCTTCATGAATATAGAGGGTTTATAACAAGGTGCAAAATACTGGTTGCAATCAAAAACAGGAAAGCAATATTAGAATTTGCCAGAAAACATCTAAAAGAGCCTTTTCACTTTAGGAAAAAAATATTTTGAAAGATAAAACCAAGATGAACTTGTACCATAATTATGGGAAGAAAAAAAAGAAGAAGAAGTAAAGGAACAGCTTATGATCCAAAGCATACCACATCATCTCTCAAACATTGTGCTAGCAATGTTATGGCATGGGCATCTATGGCTGCCAGTGGAGCCAGGTCACTTGTGTTCATTAATGATGTGACTTTTAATAGAAGTAGCAGGATGAATTCTGAAGTGTACAGTAAACGTAAATTCAGCCAAATGCTGCAAAACTGACTGAACAGTGCTTTACAGTGCAAATGGATACTGACCCAAAGCAAACTGCAAAAGCAACCCAAGAGTTTCTCGAGGCAAAGAAATGGGATTTTATTCAATGACCAAGTCAGTCACCTGAGCTTTTCCGTTACTGAAGGCAAAACTGAAGGCAGAGACCCACAAACAAGCAGCAACTGAAGGCAGTTGCAATAAAAGCCTAGCAGAGCATCTCAAGGGAGAAAATACAGCCCTTGGTAATATCCATGGTTATAGATTTTAGGCAGTCATTGAGTTCAAAGGGTTTTAATCAAGGTAATATTTCTTATATTTAAATTATATTAGTTTATCCCATTACGTTTGAGCCTCTGAAAATGCAGAACCATGTATAAAAATGGCTGTAATTCCTAAACACTTAATGCAATTCTTTTGTCAGACCCTTTGAATTTAAAGCTGAAAGTCTGCATTTCAGTCACATTTTGACTGTTTGATTTAAAATCCACTGTGGTGGTGTACAGAGCCAAAATTACAAAAAAACGTGTCATTGTCCCAAAGTTATTAACCTATCTGTAGATGAAAATCCTTCCTTTAAGGTGGCATATTACTCATCAGGTCCATGTTTATTCCTTTGTGTAAAGTTAACTGAGTTCATCACATATCAGTAAATCTATAAGCTTATCAGATGGTGGAGAAAAAGTTCCAACACCCTGCCCCGGGAGGTTAAAACTGAACATTTTACTACCTATTTAACACTTAAAGGTGGGAATTTACGACATGAATCAGCTCTCCTCAACACTAATGGCTTTATCGGTGTATTTTCTACAGATGGAGAAAGAGAGTCGTGACATTTCTTTTTGCCAAGGAAAAGGCCATACTCAGCAGGAGTTATCAAAGGCAAAAAGTAAAAAGTTCGAGTTAGCTATCTCTCTCTCTCTTTCTCTCTCTCTCTCTTCCCCTGGAGATACTCATGTTAAGCATAATTAAGCAGATTTGATTAGCATCAAGCCTGGCTTCCTCTCTTGACTTTTAATGAATGTAAATCTACCATCTACATCCTAAAGATTAATTTCTGCCAATTAAAAAACACAAGAGGGCTTATTCGAGAGAGGGGGGGTTGGGAGGAAAAGGAGTGTTAAAGTCCTTTGAGTTGGAGTACAGTCAGAGTTTTATCCTCTTCCCCCTTGTCTTATGGTGAGATGGTCTCTGGAGATCTGTGTCTCTCTCTCCCTCTCGACCAAGATCATTATCAACACAATGTTCCGTGAAAGCCACTTTGAAAGGACTGCAAGCTCCATATGTAAATGATGTGTGTGCATGTGTGTGCCTGGGCATGTGTGTCTGTGGATTGGATGAGGAAGCAGTACAGGGAACAGGTGAAGGGGTCAATTTGTCAAGCCAAGGTTACTGGCCTCTGCATGGGCTCTTGTACAGACTCTTATCTCTCAGATTCATTTAGAAAAGACAGCAGCTGCAATATAACTCAACAGAAAAGGGTACAGTTTATTTTATTTAATGTATTATGACATTAGATATTGGTGGTCTGGTATTTCCCCCATATTTCATCCTGCAATAATAATTTTGCTGCCAATTGCAAAGCTTTATGTTTCTTTGCAAAATTGCACGTAAAGGTCAAATAACTGGAATCTAGCACACCACTTCTACTAAGTGTTTCTGTATTTTATTATAAGCACCCTGTTCGCAATAATCAAATTTTGTTAAGTGCCTTTAATATCCATATGGACTAGTATTTGGACTTGGAAAATTATTTTCTCTCAGGGAAAGTACTGCAGTAATTTACATTTTTTTTTTTTCCAGAGGATGAAATGATTATTAGTCCCAAACTATGTTCCAGGAAGATTATCCTACATTAGTGTGGAGATTTAAAATGCTATAAAGCCAGGGATTGCGTGCTAACAGACATCAGAGGCGTTAATATTTAGGTGTCGTTTCGTTAGGCGTTCATAAATAGGCTTATCCAAAGTTTATGTAGGCTAATCTTTGCTCTCTCTCCCTCTCCGCTCTCTCCTCCTGTCTCTCACTCTCTAAGAATATGCCCAGACTCCTCCTCTTTATGTTAATGTGACAGTAGCATCTCCAGCTCTGAGACAAGCCTCCGCTCATTCTGATTCAACTATGTGATCTGTTTTTTCCACACACGGACCCCGTCTCCTCTTCTTTTATGCCCCTCTCCTTCCTCGGCGCACTCCATGCGCAGTTCACACTCTCCAAAGTATACGCGTGTGTTCGGCCAAGTTACTTTCTTAAACAGTTGGCTCTGAAGTTTACTTGCTCTCCAAATTCGCGGTCATGACCACCATGGCAACTCCCGCTCCTCCGGCTCTGCTCCCCGCCGCTCCACTCGGGCACCACCCGGCGCCGAGTTCCGTCTCCCCGGCCGCCAACTCTCCGCCACCCGCGGCCACCTCCGCCGCGTCCTCCCCGGCTCCTCCGGTGGCGCACCCGGCGCTGCTGCACCAGTTCAGGGCGGACCTCTTGTTGCCGAACGGGACCCCGTTAAAGACCGGAGGAGCTCCGGTGTCCAGCAGCGCCAAGCCAGTGTACGCCACCGCATCGCCCGTGGAGAGCACGCCACAGAACAACGAGTGCAAGCTGGTGGACGTGAAAGGTGCTAAGCTGGCCTCGTTCACGGTGAAAGACACGGAGCTCATCTGCTTGCCCCAGGCTTTCGACGTGTTTCTCAAGCACTTGGTCGGTGGGCTGCACACCGTCTACACCAAGCTGAAACGGCTGGACATTACTCCGGTGGTTTGCAACGTGGAGCAGGTCCGGGTGCTTCGCGGGCTGGGGGCCATCCAGCCTGGGGTGAACCGGTGCAAACTTATCTCCAGGCAGGACTTTGAGACGCTCTACAACGACTGTACCAATGCAAGGTGAGCCGGGTGTTGGGGATAGGAGAGGGAAGGCGGGGGAGATAGTGTGACCCGGCTGTGATGCGGCTGATGGAGGGTTACCCAGCTGATGTTTGAGGGGGGCGGGTGCAGCAGGTGGGGTTAGCAGATACAAGAGAGCCGGAGCCCAAAGACAGTCATAATATATAAGGGCAGATCATGAAAAAAGGCACAAAAATCTGATTAATTTTGTATATTGTAACATTATTGATGACCTTATGAGAAGAAAGTGTAACATTTCACAACTTGCCTGTATTCCTTTCTGTATGTGATTCCACTAAATTGAAAGCAAGATCAGCTTTCTTTAAATATACTGTTTAACATGTAAACTATGAGTGAAAATAAATATTTGTAAAAGGACATTTTTCTTAGCTTGTTTGATTTGATAATACCTGACTTGGTCCAGTTAACCCCTTCTTATTTGCCTCATTGCTGCTTCTGGGGCTGTTACTAATTACCATTTTTATGGATGATAAACAGTGTGATGGTGATTATGGTGTTGATGATAATGAATTTTAGTAATCCTAATAAGAAAAGCACTCTTAAAAGTTTTTCATGTTATCTGGGACTGTGATCTCCCTCTGTGACATGCACACACAGGCTTTCTCTTTCTCTGTGACACACTCACACTTGCGCACACTGAATCTGACACTGTCATTCTGAGAAATTGATTCTTCACAGAAATTAATTAATTTTCATTTGGCCCCAAGCGGCAGCTTAAATCAGAACAAGCTCACTCACTCACTCACTGATCCCTTTGCTCTCTCCCTCCTTCTCTCTGCCTCCCTCTCTCCATTCCTCTCTCTCTCTCTCTCGCTCCCTTCTTAATAACTTGCTGTCTTATCATATCAACACTCTTTAGCCCTGAGCATCAGAACAGAGGAGATGATTAAATGAATTCTCGGTATTTATGATGCGATTATGTAAATTAGCTGTTTTGCAGAACTCTGATGGTGACCAACTACATGGGTCATCAATCCAGTGTGCCGCAGATATGTTTGGATAAAGGGACCAAATTGGCTGGGATTTGTGGTTTCCTGGTGCCTCAGTCTGCTGTTGTGCAGACCACATGCTCATAACAGCATGAGTTTGAATCCAGAGGAGTGTGGATTAGCCTTAGTTTGGGGAATTTATATTGTTTGATGGTTAATCCTAGCTCCTTGGAGCATGAATGATCTAATTTACACCTGCCATTAAATGTGGCTAGAGAATGCATCTAGATGTGTACAGATAAACACCAAAATACAGATTGTTTAAATTAGTTTTTTCAATTCCTTATGTTTCCTGTTTGTACATTCAGAGCATTCTGGTGTTTTGATTTGGCCCTTTTTCATCTTTAAGCTGTTTTTGGTTTTTAATACTGAATGTGAGGTTTAAGACAAGCTTTGACTTGTTGAGCAAGCCCAGAAACACTCCAAAAAGAAATAAACCATTGTGAGAATCAGCTTCCAGCTTTATGTGCATGGATTAACACCTGCGCTTAAGCATTTGCGGCCCTCCAACCAAGACAAAATCCAGATGCATCTTCTGGCTGCTTTGGGATTTCTTCTATGTCCGGTGTTAATGGGAACGTTGTTATACAACCCCTGAAAATACACATCCTCTGCCGTCTCTAATTATCCACACTACACTCAAACAGCCTTTACTTAATGAGATCTTAAAACATCACTCGTCTGAAATCTTCAAACAACTTCTGTGATTCTTTGTTTGAAGGCTTCAAATGTGCTGTGGTAGCCATTAGTATCAGCCCCCTGCATTAGAAGTTTCGGAGTAATCCCTGGTGTGGATGGATCAACATACAGTAGCAGGTAAAAAAGTGAAACTCGAGAAGGTTGTTGTTAAGGCTTTCTGACTAAACCTGAAAGTTTCAAGAACATCTCAAAGAATATGATGATACGGCTTTTTGACCACGTCAAGGCTGAGTGAGGCTTTTGTTACTGATTAAGACAGCCATCACTTATTATTTTCCAGTTCAGCACAGACAGACAGGCTCGAGTTAAAATAACAGTCCCGTCTGATAGTTTAACGTGACTAACAGAATGCGTTACATGGTTTTCTGCTAGTTATTCTTTTGGCTGTTTGTTTACTCATTAGTTCTTTTTTAAGATTAAAATGACATGTTTCTGAAGCAGTGATTACAGAAATGTCCTCTGTTTATCATTGTCTTTCCTTCTCTTTGTCTCACTCATAACTCCTGCTGTGCGCACACACACACACACACACACACACACACACACACCTTGACTACTGACTCATCAAACCATGAAGAAGGGCCGACTTCACCCTAACTCAAAACCTAGTTATAATTCATGCATAGGTGACACACAAACACACACTCTCTGTTCACTCACACACGCAAACTCACATGGTCACGCCTGTGTGTTTGCTGGCTTTGCTGCTAAATGACATTAGTTCCACAGTGAGAACATGGCGTGTAGGAGGCAACCTGATCCTCCGTCCTTTTCTTTCTCCCCCTGACAAAGGAACAGTTTCATTCTCTGTTAGTAATACACATCAAACAGCTCGCTCAGGTCAAAGTGTGTGTGTATGTGTGTGTGTGCATATATTTTGCAGATGCCCTATATGTATTCATTGCGTGGTGTCCATAAATGCCTACCCTCCCACACCTTACATAAAAGTAGTATAATGTGCCTAGAAACAAGATCTAGTTTTTGATAAGGCATCTTAATAACATGGTTATTAAAAATCATTTACACACCAAATTTGAAAAGTAGCACAGGTGTGTGTGATGATACTCTCAAAAATTAGGTAAATATAGTGGATATATATATATATTATTCATACATATGTATTTTTCATTTTCCACTTGATTTGTACAATGCAGATAGTATTCTTTGCCCTCATATTTGCATTGATATTCCAGCCTCAAACCAAATAAAATGAGGTGAAGGTACATGCGTCTGAGTTGTACAAAGCAATGAAAAATGACATTTAGAAAAATTTCGATGGCAATTCCCCAGGAAAAGTCCATGTTGCAGATAACAACTAGACAGATAGCAGTTTTCAGAGGACCTAATTTCTTCCAAAGAAATAGTCCCCATTAAAACTGCTGATAGTGTGTTATTTTGATGAACCAGAGTACCAAGGTCACAGTTTCTTGAGAGATATTGCTGAAAGGGGCCCTTTTCTAACAATGTGAATGGAAGCAGAAAATTTAAATTCATTTTCTTTTTGTATTTTAGGTTAACCAACCTTTTGCATTGCACATTAAGATGCTTTTCTTTGCAGCCCTTACAACAGGAACCATCAACAAAAGCAGAGTCAAACATGAAGCAGGTGTTAATATTACCCCAACTAAATCAAACGATGAATGATAAATGAGACACAGTGGTATGTAGAGTACAACAAAAGCCACCTCTTTGTGTTTTTCAAGTTGGCAGTGTCGAGCCAGTGTTCTGTGTGTATGGGAAGGTGGACTCCTCAAAGCTGAGCCCCACTGCCATGCCATAACTCACTGTCAAAGTCAGCAGTGCTGGGATGAAGGGGAGGAGGTCTGTGTGTATATTCATGTGTGTTCAAGTGTCTGTGTTAGGTTGGGGTGGTTAGCTCAACTTTAACCTCAGCACTCTTTTGATGTTTTATAAAGAGGAAAACGATGAGATAGAGAGGGCCTCCATGTCTTCCACTGTGACAGGTTTTAATGGAGTATGCTCATACTTTTCAAACACACAGACACACAGTCTTGACATCGTCTTGACCCTGGAATGTAGGAGAGGAATGTGAGGCAGTATCAGTTTAGGAGATCAGATTTTTGCCATGATCAAACGTCCTGTATGTGTGTGCGTGTATGCGCGCGTTGTCCTGCCTGCCTCTTTCATGACATCATCACACAGGCTTTCCTAATAACAATGGCGCATAAAGCTTTTTCAGCCCTCGATTTGAGAGGAAGATCACAACATCAATCTTTCCCTGCCTTCTGTAACCACCAACATAAGTCTTCCTGCGTACAGAGGCGACGTTATGATTTATCAAACCGGACCGTGACGGCGAATACAAACCCATGTGATAAACACAGATTGAAAGGATGGGAGCATGGGAGCTGTAAAGCGCCTCTAATATATTCCAAACAAAATCTTGTTTGAGCAAGTTCTCTTTTTTCCTCCCTCTCCCTCTCCTACACACATTCACATAAACACATGCGCACACACAGCTGCTACCTATCACCACCTCAGGCCCTCCAAGCTAGTAGCTGTTCCACTGTTTTGACTGTAACACTTCCTCTTCTTTCATTACTTTTCTCTTTCCCCTCAGTGTGTGTGTTAGCGAAGAGAGAGATCTGTCATCTTTGTTGTGTTTTGTTTCTGTTCCACCTGCGCTAAGCTCCAGCTGCCATGTTTGGCGTTTCATGTTTCAGGTAGCACACGCACACCCCAAGCTTGGAGGGCAATGTACAGAGTACCTTTTTTTTAAAAAAAACTGTGTGTGTGATTGTGTGTGTGGCCAAAGCGTTGGCATGAGGGAGGACGTCTGGGTGAGATTTTAATTAAAGTTTGAGACAAAGAGGTCATAAGCCATACACCCCCTCCTCTACACACACACACACACACACACACACACACACACACACACACACACACACACACACAATGAACTGTTTTCTCTCTTCCCCCTCCTCTCTCTCATTCCATCCCCTCAGCTTGATGACTTTTCCATGAAAGGCTTTTTCATTAATCCTACCTCAGGGAACCGGTGCTCTCCAACCTCACATACACACACATACACACACACACACAAAAACACGCTTGCATGCACAACACACACATAGACCTCCCTCTATGGGTCACTTTGATGTATCAACACACTTGCAGACTAAACACAAAATTAGGTTCCAGTTCTTTATGCCCCCTAAAATGCAACATATACAAAGGCACTCACACACACACACACACACACCCACACACCCATCAACACACACACGCAGAGGCCATTAATTAGTGTGTGCAAATAAACAGTAGTAAGGGAAAGGGAAGCGGCTGCAGTAAAAACCAACCACAGTCTTTTGGTCTCTGTGTATTTTATTTCTCCCCACTGATGTTCACTTCTGCATCTGCATGTGCGTGTGTGTGTGTGTGTGTGTGTGTGTGTTCTTTTAAGGTGTTTTAAACATCAGTTGCAGTGGAACTGTGTAGCTTTACCTTTAAACCTGAGACCTAAAAATACATTTCCTGCTTTTGTTAGGCTCAGTACGCGGCTCTATATGCACTGCAAAAGAATATTGTTTGTAATTTGAATGCACCCTCACTTCCACATGAGCCACACACTCCCACTCACACACATATTTACAACTTTATCCCACTCGCACATTCCTGCTGTATGTTTTTCATGTTGTGTGCGTGGGTATGTGTGTGTCTCTCACTGTCTGTCTCCCTGTGCGTGTGTGCGTGAGATATCTGATGTCAGCTGTCACATCCCAGTCGGTCTGGGCCCATAATAAGAGACAATAATAACAACTCATTAAAACCGAGGGCAGGAACTGTGGAGCTCATCGGCTCATCAAATTAACCTTTGAACACTTCATACACACACACGTGCACAGACACACATATACACACACAAACCCATACACGACCCCGCACGTGCACTCTCACACACACACACACACACTCTCAATCTACCTGTTTTTCTCCCACAGTTAGTGACTACACAATCTTTCTCTCTGTCTTTTTGTCTCTCTTCATCTCCCCCCTCTCAGCCAGTGGGTGTGTCAACAGGGGATTGGTCCTTTCTGCTGTGTAATTGATGAATTATATGCAATATGCAAATGAGGCGCCATTAATCTCCTGACTGACAGCTTCGTTTATGGGGCCTTAATGACGGCTGGATTAGATTCTAATTAAAATCTGCTCAAAGACACCCCACGCTAGGAAGCTGCTGCTGCTAGTCTATCTCTTCCATTTTTTTTACTCTTTCCCACCTTTTCTCGCTGTCTCAAATTCTCTCTTTTTATGTTTTCCTTCATCTTTTCCTCTCAAGTTACACGTCCTCAGTTTACTTTCTGTCTTCCATTTCAACTTTTCAAGTGTTCTCCCAGTTTCTTTTGCTCTCAATCATTCTTTCTTCGTCTCCTCTTTTTCCTTGTTTCCCTCACTCTGTGTTTTAATCTCTCTCTCTCTCTCTCTCTCTCTCTCTCTCTCTCTCTCTCCCCCTCCCTCC